>LGRX02004308.1:0-19582 GCA_001247695.2 Cymbomonas tetramitiformis
GGACGACAGAGGACATATCATCGACAGCGCCTTGGACTGCAGCTTCGGATCCGTTACTGAGCCAGGCGCGTGTCAGCCAGCACACCGGAGGCAGCTGGTGAAGGTGCAGGCAGCTCCTACAGACCGTTTAGTGATTATGGCGGATGTGCAGGCGTACCTGCGGACTGCGGGGCTACAAGCCGTAGACGTGGCAGGCGACGGCAACTGTTGGCTCCACTGCGTTGGCTGGCACCTGCCACAAGCGGAGGGTGCTAAGGTACTAGCGGAGGGTGGTAAAGTGCGTGTCCAAAACTGTCGGCAAGCCATACAAGCGTTCTACGAGATGCATCCGGAGTATTACAACTTTGACATGGCGGAAACCCGGGGCCAGCAAAATGCAAATGGAGATATGCATTATGTCTCCCTGTCCAAAATCCTAGCGCAGAAACAGCAGTATGACGAACCCCAGTTCTGGCACATCATCGCCAACATGACGGGCCGCGTCATACAGATGTACATCAGCTGGCCGTTGGTTGACCTGAATTGGCCGCTTGCCTCGGCTCCAACTCCAGAGGAATTCCCGAACAACGCGCCCTTCGCCATGGAGTTCATCTGCCCCCACGAGGGTGTGGTGTTGACTAGCCGCGAACCTCTACGGCTGTGGAAGCTGTTGGAGCATCCCTTGTGCGCGGGGCATTACATGCGCATCCTGCCGGATAATGAATAGCGTGTTAGTAGGCGCATCAGGGGAAAGGGCGGGGCGCAGCCCCCTAGCAGTAACATTCAAACTTATTTTAATGCAGATTGCAAACAGCCCCATAGATACACTGCGATAAGAATGCACGCTAAGGGGTAGGCCGCACGCTATAGTACCGGTTGCTCAGGAGACCGCACGCAGTATCCATTTGTGCGCGAAGTCCGTGGAAGCTGGGAGTACGAATCCTGTGGTGTATTTCCTGCTTGCTGGAGGCTGCTCCGCTCCGCGCCGAATCAGGCGCGTGGCGCGTGCGGCGCTCTCCCCGGCGCCGTGTTATAGGCTGCTTCATCTGCGGTTGCGAATCAGCGGCCACAGGGTGAGCAGCGGCGCTGCGAGTGGTGGGTGGGCAGGGATGGGCGAGGGTGCGTGTATTTCCTGCCTGCTTCACCGCCTACCCAGTTGACAGTTGCAGGTACCAAGAGGGCATGCTTGCTTGTGTCACATACGCTTGCGTAACGTTTGTCATGCGCATGTGCAGGGGGGACAGGCACGAAGACGAAGCGACCCCGTCTGGCCGACTGTGATACCCATGACGGCGGCTAAACGGCCAGCTCCGGTGGGGCTCCTGGAACAGTTCAACGACCTGGCGCCGAAGATACACGCCGGTATATGCCTTAAGTCGGGCATGCACGCTTCACCCGGCGGGGAAGGGTGGCTTCAGGGGAACTTCGACATTCTCCTTGAGAACGTGTTTAACAAGTGCGCGGCTTTCCAGCTGCTGGCTCCTCTGAGCCAGGAGCACACGGTGGCCAAGGGCAAATGCAGCCAGTGGATCAAGCAGAAGATGCGCAACAACAACAAGAAATTTCAAACGCAGTGTGTGTCCCCTGCGACCTGCCTGCAGGATGTCCTCGGCGAGGCAGAACTATGCACCGCTTGTGCGCCAAAGGTAACGGCGAACATCACGGCCATGCTGCAGTTCGACAGGTTCATCGCCGGCAATCCGCAGTGTACGGGACTCAGGGTGACCACGCCCGAGGAATCCAACGTCCTCCGTGCGAGATTCCCTGGGCCGTGGCAGCAGGCTGTTGATGCCGTAGCAGGGGGTCCCCCGGGTGCATTTCACCCTGCGGTTGCGAATCAGCAGCCGCATACAGTGGCAGCTGCTGCTTGCGGCAGGGTGGCGACGCATGCACCGCAGGTAGCGGCGGATCCTGCTGGCGCAGGGGTGGCGGTGCATGCACCCCCGGGTGGAGTTCGCACTGCGGGTACGATTCAGCCACCGCAGGTAGCGGCGGATCCTGCTGCCGGCGGGGTGGCGGCGCATGCACCCCCGGGTGGAGTTCGCACTGCGGGTACGATCCAGCCACCGCAGGTAGCGGCGGATCCTGCTGCCGGCGGGGTGGCGGCGCATGCACCCCCGGGTGGAGTTCGCACTGCGGGTACGATCCAGCCATCCAACGTCCTCCGTGCGAGATTCCCTGGGCCGTGGCAGCAGGCTGTTGATGCCGTAGCAGGGGGTCCCCCGGGTGCATTTCACCCTGCGGTTGCGAATCAGCAGCCGCATACAGGGGCAGCTGCTGCTTGCGGCAGGGTGGCGACGCATGCACCGCAGGTAGCGGCGGATCCTGCTGGCGCAGGGGTGGCGGTGCATGCACCCCCGGGTGGAGTTCGCACTGCGGGTACGATGCAGGCACCGCAGGTAGCGGCGGATCCTGCTGGCGCCGGGGTGGCGGCGCATGCACCCCCGGGTGGAGTTCGCACTGCGGGTACGATTCAGCCACCGCAGGTAGCAGCGGACGTGCAGGACAATTTTCATGCGGACATCGGAGTCTGGGTGAAGTACTTGTCTGAGTGCCCGTGGGTGACGTACGACCCTGCAGCACGTATATTCAGCGATGATACCAACCACATGACACAGTCGCAACTTCCCGAGAGCCACGCGATATGGGTCGGCGAAGTATGTGACGCGCCGAACCTCCTGCGCCCGTTCTTGACGATGGTTCCGGTCCCCCCTGCGCAAGGACGTCGACCCCAGGGCGCACATACCACCCAGCCCCGCACCCAGGAGTCGCGCCCAGCCCAGGCGCCGGAGCAGCCAACACACCTCAAGATAACTCAGGCCGCAGCACCGGCCCCGGGGGCATTGCCCACACCGGAGGAGGCAGTGAGCCCATTACCCACTATCATGACAGAGGCGGCGTTCAGGTCCTCCCTGGACGAGCAGTCCGAGGAGGATGAGGAGATGGTGGCTCCCCAGCAGGCTCAGGAGGTCAGGAGGAGTCCGAGGACCATTGTAACGTCGCCGCCATCCCTGGAAAAACAACGAGCCGGTAACATAGCCAGGAATATCGCTATGATGAGGGGTGTGATGGAGGCTAAGGGCGCTCTGTTCACCGTTGGTGACACAACACCGAAGGCAGCGTTGGCCTTGCTGCAAACCGTCACGGACGAGCGCCTTAAGGACCACCTCACCGCGCTGAAGGGAACGGGCAAAAAAGTGAGTCTGACGATGAAAGGGAGCTTGTTTACCCTTCAGCAACCAGCGACATTTGCGGGTTACGCAGCGCTTAGCAAGAATTCCTTGGACGCGCTCAACACGCCACTAACAAATGAACTCAGGCGGCGTGTGAACAGCAACCCGGAGCTGCGA
The DNA here is from genome assembly GCA_001247695.2 of Cymbomonas tetramitiformis. Lineage (NCBI taxonomy): Eukaryota > Viridiplantae > Chlorophyta > Pyramimonadophyceae > Pyramimonadales > Pyramimonadaceae > Cymbomonas > Cymbomonas tetramitiformis. The sequence continues at coordinate 3,330 of LGRX02004308.1, forward strand.
GCTCTCGTGCCAGTCGCCGCGCCAAAGAGCACTGCAGCTGAACCCCGGAAATCCAAACGTAACGAGGGACCGCCGGCTGCCGGCAGCAACAAGCGCAAGAAGCAGGCCTGCCCGGCTGATGCTCGGCAGGTTACTGTGTCAGGAGCAACAATGGCCGAGCTCCTGCCAATTTCGCGGAAGGGCGCGTTTCATCGCGCCGTCAGTGGCGGTGTAGAGTGGTTGGTGGCTGCTGACAAAGCGGAGAAGCTCACGCAGTCCGCTGTCAAAATACTGTCGGGGCGTATGAAGACACAGCTCTGGGAGACGACCACGTACGGCGAGGAGTACTCAGTGGAGCATGCCTCCGGGACGTGGAGTGGAGCAATCGGCAAGACTGTCCATCGCATAACGGTGGAGGAGTGGTCTGAGGTGCACGATTACTACTGCACGGCGGTGGCCAGTGACAATGGCGCCAACCTGCAAGTCAAGTTGCCCGCGGTGCTCCTCGACTTCGCCATTTTTCATGCGGAGTTCGACGCGCACGCATTCAACTCGGCGATCATCCCGAAATTCGGCGAGTGCCGGGTCCCGGATGTGCACATCTGCGAGAAGGGACTGCTTTGGAGGACATCGACCGGGGAAGAAATGTGCATGTCCAACCTGCCGAAGTTGCTCAGCATGCGCGACACGGTCCCGCCGGGTTTACAAGTGGACGGAAATGCGGAGCCACGACCAGCCGGTGAGTGGGGCACGCCTCCCGCAGGCAGCTCGCATGCATGGGTTGTGACATGCCGATGCCTGCAATGAGCAACATGAGGATGAATGTCGAATCTTGCGCCGTGTGCACGCAGGTGTATCTGGTGACGCGTAGCTTGGATTGCAACGCTGGCGATACCCCAAGCTGCTGGCTGACCAGTGTTCCTGAACCAGAAGCTTGAAAGCAGGCGCATACGACTTGTACCGCAGAGGAAACGCGCAACCGTGCAAGCCTCTGGCATGAAAGCTTAGGATGTCAACCACGAACACCAGCTTCCGATTAATGCAGATTGTAGGCTATGCGAAGTGAAAGACCGTATGTGGCTAGAACAGACAATTTTGAACTGTATTGTATCTTTGGAATAAATCAGTTTGTGTTCTCCGACGGAAACACGCGGTCACTAAGCACGCGTCACGCTGCACACGCCATGCACCGAGCGACCGCCGCGTATCGATCGGGCGCTCACGCGAGGAGCAACGATGCATCTAACGAGGTGTCTGCCTTCATGATGCAGGTGCTGTCGGTGTCCCCCCCCACTCCCCCTCAACGGATGTGCTGCGTGCAGGTCGGTGACACGCCGGAAGGGGTAGTTTGCGGCAGGTATGCGCGGTGATGGCTGAACTGGAGGACGCCGTCATCCTGCGCAAACTGCAAAGCCTGCATATTGGGGGCAAGTCACCCAAAGTGTCACGGTTTGCTGTGGACATCGGATGGATCCCAAGCAAGGTCACAGAGGAGTGCAGCACGATGGCGCAGAAGAGCGCAAAGATCCGTCAGCTGGCTGACAGATTGACAACTCTCGGGTGCATGATCGACAAGAGGATGCGGATAACCTACGCACCGCCGCATGTGGGCCCCAGAGAGCTAGCAGGTGGGGGGGCGAGCCCGGTGGACGGCGCGCGGGGGAAACGGCGAGCCGGGGGGAAGCCGTCACGTGCCAAACGGCGCAGCTCCCAACCGCGTGTGATAACCGGCACGTGACCGACGCCCGCCTACTGGAGTTGGCGCAACGCGCTTACCGTGACATCAAGCGCCCAAGCATTCGCTCCATCTTCACCCCCGACGACTTGTGCACGCTGGGCATACCTGATCAGGTAGGGCGCGCCGGAAAGGATTACAAGGGAAGGATTGACGTGCTCATAGGCCGCATGCAATCTCTGGGAGTTCAGTTTGATCAAAGGCACCGGGTCATTGCCATCTCCGCTGGCCACCAGATGGAGGCGGCCCCAGTGTTTGTGGAAACAGCGGATGATGATTCTCAGCAGGCGAGGATACCCAACAAGAGAATGCGGTATACCCTGGTGGGAGGAGCCGGCGCAGATGGGAATGATACGAACCACGACCTGGCGGACGCACAGGCCGTGGGATATATGGGATTGAGTCATTGCGAGGAAGGGGGGTCGTCAGATGCCCCCACCCCAGCCGAAAATGCATACTGGGAGGAGGTGTTGGATTTGCCGGACATCCCGGAAGAAGACATCGTGGAGGAGACGGACGAAGGTGGTGATGCGGAGGCGGACCTCCTCTCCATCCCGGACTTTCTTTACGATGTACGCCCTGCCGCACCTTGCACACTGGCGCAACACTGGTCTCACTGCCCTGCTCGGACAGGACGTGGAAACGCCTGTGCGTCTTTCTGATACATCATGTAGTGCGTATTGTAGCATGTACGTTATGCAACATGCGCAGGGGCATGCAGCGCATGCAGAATATGCACAGAAATTAAGCCAGGATGGGACGGCCACTCGCAGGAACTAGCTGCAAAGGCGGGCATGGAAATCGAGGTGGAAGAGGCGGCCGCCTTGCTGCTGGCTCATCACGCAGAGGTGACGGTGTACGCGCCGGTGCCGGCGAAACAGGTGACGGTGGACCCTCCGGAGGCAGGGAAAGCGGTGACGGTAGACGCGCCGGAGCCAGCGAAAGTGGAGACATTGGACGCGCCAGAGTCGGCCGAACTCAGTCCCAAAAAGATGGATCCGCTTCTAACGCATGGGCAGGCGAGCCCCCACGGAGTGACGCTGCAGGAAGCTGTGTGGTATTTGCTGGACATGAAACGGCGGCAGCAGTGGACAGACGCGCACTTCAACACGTTCATGAAAATCTTGAAGATGCTGCTGGGTGGAGCAAACACCAATTTACCGGGGTCGCTCTGGCACATGCTACGCCTGATTGGTGCCGAGACCGTGTGGGACTACGCAGTGCATGTGTGTCCGAAGTATCACAGAACGTTTCCAGCAGAGACCAAGAAACCAGCGCAGGAGAAATGCGGGGTTCCCATCGCGTGGGATGCGGCGGGAGTGCCGGTCGGGTGGTGCGAGGAGGAGAGATACAGTGTGACACGTACGGCGCGGGGTGAGGTGTACCGCCCGCAGGAGTACTATTTCTACTTCCCGGTGAAACGGCTAGTCAGACGCTGGATGCGCAATGCGAAGTTTGCAAAGATGCGTGCTGATACGCAGGCGAGAGCGCCTACAAACGCATGCGTCATGACCAGCCCGCACGTGGCGCGGATCAACGAGCACAGCACGGTTGGGGGCCGGCTGCTGCAGGAAACAGAAAGCACGGATCCCATGAAACCTGGAATGGTTCGGGCTGGAATGGCTGTGGAATACGGTGAGGATGACGCACGGGCGAAGAAGCACGACAAACAGTGAGTCCAGCCGACACCCAGCACTCCTACTACAACCAAGCCCCCCCCCTCCCCTTGATGTATGTTGAATGAAATGGCTGACCTGAACAGCGCTATGGTGCAAACGATGCGTTGCACGTGAGGGTGGGGACACACCACCGGGCGTAATGGTGGGAATGTGGCGCGCACGGTGCAGGGGATGGTCCACGAGGTTCGGAGCGATGCGGAGCGCGGACCTGCACCCTCGGGTACACGCCGCCACAATCTGCAACTCGAACCGTTGCGATGTGCCTTGTTACTAGAATAAGGCTAACCAGTGTAACGCATGCAGGTGGTCCCCTGCTGCTGGTCTGCTTCTGCAGTGTAGGCGTATGCAAGGTGCACTGCGTCCCGCCTTGCGTGCCGTAGGTTGTACACCTGCTAGCGTGTCTGGCTGTGAAGGCTTCCCGGTGATTGAGGAAGGGAGGACTGACGGTGCATCCATGCGGGTGTTCGCAGGATCGGGTTAGGATGGAATTTACCGGGCTCGTAATTGTGGTTCCGGGCCCTAGGCAGCACTGGAAGAACAATGACGTGATCCAAGAGCGCCTCGTGAAGGAGCTCAAGGAGTTACGCGACGGGCACGCTGACGACAAAGGCACGCCGTTCCGAGTATACGATGGTTACTTTGGCAAGTGGCATGATAAGTTCAGTGTGTTTCTGGTGCTGTGCTACTGTGACACCGTTGCGCGGAACGATCTGGGAAGGTTCGCTCCGGTGGCTGCCAGACGCAACGATTACCTGAGCCTGTGGGAGGGCACCCCCGGACCAACTGGTGGGATGTATTGCCTAGGCTATGCCAAGCCTATCGCACAAAGCTATTTACCGGACGGGGAGACGGTTCATGCCTGGGACCCGTCGGTGCTATTAACCCAGGAGGATCACGAGGAACTAGTCAAGCTAACCCAGGAGGGCGCTGATCCCATGCGGACCGGGCGCTACGGTAAGGGTCCCCTGGAGGCCCTGGAATATTTCACCGCCATGTCGGCATACGTGCTGCCTTTCATGCACTGTATGACCTTCGGTGTCGTGAAGAGTACTGTGAAGATGTTCCGCCACAAGGTGCCCAACTGCGATGACACGTGCTACTTCAACGCCGCGCAGCTACAGCAGCTACAGAAGAACGGCAAAGGGCTGTGTGCCCCGCACGACATGCACCGTGAGTACCAGGACGTGGTGCAATATGCAGGTAGGTGTGCTGGCAGGCATGATTGCAGGAAAGCTGTTCTTCCCATGCATGCGAGATCTACGTGAATTGTGTGCATAGGCCCGCCCGTTGTATGGGTTGACCATTGATTGAATGAACGGTGCATGCATGCTGATGTCGCCCGAAACGCTTGGTTTGTTTGCAGGGAACTACACTATGGAGGACTGGCTCAACTTCATTTTGATATTCAGCCCGCTGGTATTCATGGACGTCCTGTGGAGTCTCAACCGAGAGTTGGACAGGGCTTGGTGGAAGCTGAGGGAGGCTGTGATATATTTCATCCGGCAGGTGTGCGCCGGCACAATCGAAGACCGCGCAGAGGCTCGCGCACAAGCGGAGCTGCGTATGAGGGAGTTCGCAGTCATTATTGAGAACGAGTGCCCTATGAACATGCTGACGCTGAATCTACGCCTAGCCGTGGTACACTTGTGCAAGCAAGAGGAGAAGGTAGGCGTTGTCAGCTCCAACATCGAGCTATGGGTGGAGCGCCTGTTGGGGGAGGCGAAGGGGGTGGTGCCGGAGCCGGTGGGGGGGAAGGCCATCGATTCATGCATCGGTAACGCCTACTTGCTGAAAGACCGTGTAGATGACATGGCCCACTTGTACCCCGGGATCCGGTTCCTTCCAGACTATGTCGCGCACTCGGTGAAAGAGGACGGCCCGGGTTTCCGCGATGACCCGGGGCTCGCGTGTCACTTCATGGATGTCGGTCATCACATCATCCGCGGTGGCGTGGCTGTATCCGCGCTAAGCGCCGATGCGGAAGGAAGGCTGCTGCCGGGCCTGGCGGCTTCCTTGCGTGCCATGCACGGTGAGCGATACGAGCTAGAACGGGACGCCTTGGACGTCCTATGTTTTCCACGAATGCGGCACGGCGACGAGGACTTCACGTCCACGATGTACACCAGGGCAGTAACCAGAATCTCCTACAACGTAGCCTTAGCATCCTCTGAAGCCGATGCATTTGAATACGGCCGCGTGGAAGCTTACTATCTGATCTGGGACCCGGCCACACATTGCGCTGTGTGCCGTCTAGCCATGGTGACGGCATACCCGACTATCAAAAACGCGCGCATGAACAGCCGTGCCGTCTTTGTCTTGAACGAGGATGCCAAACATACCCTGCTGATGCCGGCGTCACGCCTTGAGACCAAGTGTATCTGCCACCGTCCTCCGGGATTTAAAATCCCCCTCCACGTCATCTACCTTTGGCCAGGAATGAAATCTGCACGATGCTCAAGACCTTAGCAACGGCAAGCTAGAAACCAGCAGCATGCGTCCTTCCTTCCTCTCTCCTTATTGCTTCTAGTGTGACCTTACTTGCAAAGCCCAGGACGGGGCTGGGACTTGCAAAGCCACATACTTACCTACCTAGCATATCTGGTAACAGTTATGTAACATTCCATGCCTGATTGCCACGTGCACTAATCTTGCACACGTGTCCGTATCACAGTGCATCCTGCCTGCCACGTGTCCAACCGTGGTCATACCGTGGCAAATTTACCGGTCATATGTGGTAATTTTACCATTGGGGGTCAATTTACCGGTCATATGTGGTAATTTTACCATTGGGGGTCAATTTACCGGTCGTAGGGGGGTACCATGGTAAATTATATACAGCAATGGTAAACAATGATATATAATTACCGCGCTATAAGTAAATGTGGTAAAATCGTGTTAGAAAAGTGCCACGTTACCAATAGGAAATTACCCACGGGATTTATATCGCCACTATTAGTGTAATGGTGGTAAAACACCAATTTACCACAATTTACCACCAGTTTACCACATTTTACCACCATTTTACCACGTTTATTTCTCAGTGTGAGTGCTCGAGAGTACTTGCTCTGCAGCCTAGCGAACTCCGAGGAGATCAGCTTCCAATCCTGCTTGTCCACCAGCGGTCCTCCGGGTCGGATCCTTGGACTTGCTTGCTGTCGCTCTGCTGCTGTCGCTGGCGGTTGTGCTGCTGGTTGCTGCGCTGCTGCTGATGGCTGCTGCTGCTCCGCTGCTGGCTTCTGAGCTACTGTTGCAGGCGGCTGTGCTGGGGGTGTCTCTGACAGAACGGCTTCTGCATCCAAGGGAGACGCTGGGTCATCACCTGTTGCTGATTGTCCTGCTGCTGCCGCTCTAGTATTTACGCCCGCAAGGGCAGAGGCTGCCGCCATCGTGGCCACCGTGTCCATGGCGTCGCGCCACAGGTCGGGGGTCTCCGCCCACCACAGTCCATTAAGCTGCGTCAGCTTCCCAGTCACCACAGGAGGGTTCACTGGAGGGTATTCCTCGTCCTCCTCGTCTGCTGAACTGAACCCCGCATCCAACGGAGAGCTAGGATCCTCCTTCCCCACCTTCTTCTCCTTTACCGCTGCATTCACCTCAGCCTTAGCTTTGGTTACGTCTGCTGGGTTCCCTTTAGCTCCCGCTGCTCTTCCAATCGGCCCTCCTCCGCAGATACTGTACAGGCTGGTCGGTGCTCGGGTCCACATACCCTGCCTCCTTAAGCCCTTCTCGCGCTGTCGTCTGCGCATAGTCCGGTCGCCGTGAGGCAGCGTCCGGCACCACCAGCGTGCGCCCTGGCACGTGCTCCATCGCATGCACGCCCACCTCCACCAGATCCTCGTACCACCTCGCTTGTCGCCTGCTGAGTTCCCGGCCTGGAGCGAAGAGCCACTTCAGCGGCGCATGCTCTCCCATGAGTCGGAACGGAAAAAAGGTTATCGAGGAATAGATTGCTCCAAAATGGGGAATAGAATTTTCGATCTGTTTTTGGGGAATAGATTATATGTCACATGTAACCATGCTTAATTCAATCGAGCGCCAAAAAAATTTACAAGCAGTTTCACTAGCACACTCCCCAACACTTCACAGCCATGGTCCGAGGACCAGGAGGAGAAAAATGTAGCATGAAGCATAATTTTTTCCACCATTCGATTCTAAAGCGTTTGTATTCATTAGGTGAATACCTTTCGTTTGAACTATCGATTGGCCCCATCCGCAACCGCATCAGCTTAGCCTTCGCGACTGCAAGCTAAGTTGGTGCGGTGTGAGATGGTTTCAACCACTTGCGGCTTTGCATAATAGGGGTTTTCGTGAGAATCTTCTCACGAAACTTGGCAGTGATATTGTTCATATCAATATCAGTGCACCCTCAAGAGCATATGGCAAGCCGTTGAGTATATTAAAGACGGCCGCGTGCTGGCATGATGCCTTTTGGGTTTGAAACCCAAACCCAAGCATGCCAAACAGCGAAGGGCTTCCCGTGAGTTCCAGCGCACGTAACTTTGCAAAATATATTGATAAGATGCATATATTTCACTTTTCTGAAGTGCAAGGTTTGCGATAGCTTGTGCGCGAAGTTAACATATCATTTCTTTGACCCAGATTTATGAGTTTGTATATCACGCTAAAATCTGTGTCAAAGAAATAGTAATACCATTTTGTGCACAGACTTTCTTAGACCTTGTGCTTCGAATATATCAAAGATAAATATCTTGGCAATATTTCTACGCAGTTACGTGCGCTAGAACGCACGGGAAGCCCTTCGCTGTTTAGCATGTATTGGGTTTGGAAACATTCGAACCCAAGCCCAATAGATCTGCCAAAGAAATAAATTGATGGTTTTGCCAACAAGTTATCTCAAACCTTGTGCTTCTGAGAACTGAAAGATATGTGTCTTGTAAATATTTGTGCATAGTTTCGCGCGCTATAACGCACGGGAATTGCTTTTCAGTTTGGCATGTATTGGGTTTGGGTAAACTCGAACACAAACCCAATAAATCTCCAAAGAAATAAATTGATGGCTTCGTGCACAAGGCTTTTGAGGCCTTGGGCCTTTGGCAACTAAAAGATATATATCTTAGTAATACTTTTGCAAAGTTACGGGCGCTGGAACTCACGGGAAGCCCTTTGCTGTTTGGCATGTTTGGGTTTGGATTTGCATGTACCGAAACCCATGATGTGTAGCACGCGTTTTGCGCATAGCTGACATCAGAGGTTGTGCGTTTGAGGGTGCACCAATATTGCTGTTAGCAATATTGGTGCCAAGTATCGTGCGCTAGAACGCACGAGAACCCCTCCGCTGTTTGAGTTTTGATGCGATGTGCATGAAAGTTATAAGGGCCTCTCAGCTTAGCTCGCAGTCGCGACTGCAAACTGAGCTGATGCGGCCACGGCTCAGTCAAGAGCTAAAAAACTCCTACCTAAGAGTCTAAATGATATATCTTTGTGCATTACGAACGTTGGAAAATGTTTTCCCAGTCTAATTTACTCGCAAACAGTGTGGGCAATCATACGTGCAGTGAAATATTCACGGCCGTGAATTTAATATTCACGGCCGTGAATTTAATATTCACGGCCGTGAATTCCAGATTCGGGAGGGCGTAAACCGTACGTTTAGGGCTCTACAGTATGTGAGAACTGAAGTCGGCTTGGTTGCAAAGACCTGTCTGGTATTTTCTCTAAGTATTTTCAGACGTTCCCAAAGTGACCAAAAACCGAACGATCGGCGATCGAACGGTTTTTGGTCACTTTGGGAGTGAGATCGTGAGTTTAGGCTTGGTGACAACACGCGAAACAACACTGAGTATTTTCAGACGCGTTCCCAAAGTGACCAAAAACCGAACGATTGGCGATCGAACGGTTTTTGGTCACTTCGGGAGTAAGATCGCGAGTTTAGGCTTGGTGACAACACTGAGTATTTTCAGACGCGTTCCCAAAGTGACCAAAAACCGTTCGATCGCCGATCGAACGGTTTTTGGTCACTTTGGGAGTGAGATCGTGAGTTTCTAAGGCTTGGTGACAACACGCGAGACAACACTCAGTGTTTAAGTATTACCAGTGTTTAAGTATTACCGTCTGAAAATACTTGAAGAAAATACTCACTGTTTGATTTGTTAAATATGCAATTTTAACTAAAGGCGGAAGGCTTTCTCTCCGGGAGTGTGCCCCTGTCCAGCGAAATAAAGATCTCTAAGATTGTATACTAATCTGAGTAATCTTTTGCTTCAAAATATTATCACATATTCCTACTTAGTATGATGTGGGTACCCGTTTCGCAAAGAAGATGAAACCCCATGTAGCGCAACTATTGCGGGTTTCAAATTCCTTAAATTCCACCCGCTTCCGCCAAATGAACGCGTCATCCCACAACGAGATGTGTGGTTGACCGTTCAGTTTGTGCAATTTGTTTAGGGAAAACAACGCATACGAAATACTATTTTTGCTAACGCTTCCCTCATCCGTTGCCCAGGCTCTCTTGCAAACGAGCGCGCGAATGAGGGAAGAAACGCCTAGCGGAAACGTGGACGCGGTTGACATCCGCGTTTCCGCTAGAGGTGAAATTGCACTGCCAAACGGTCAGTATGTGTTTATTATGCTTATATGATATGCGTGATATGTTCATGCTGTGCAGGATGCGTCCCTGTTGGGCGTGAGTCGAGTTGGCTAGCTCGAATCACGCCCATTACCCCCCTCTCAAGACCCGTCCAGCATCCTAGATTCCGAACGGATCTTGCTTCCAACCCTTTCTAATTTAAGCAGAATTGCCTGCACACTCGGTATCGTGGTCAGGAACTCGCGTAGCATTACGTATCTCGTTCGATGAAAGCCACGTACGGTACCTGGTTCAACGAAAGCCACGTATCTGGTTCAACGAAAGCCCTGTATCTAGTTCAATGAAAGCCCCGTATCTGGTTCAATGAAAGCCCCGTAATCTTGCTTGCGCAAAAAAAGTTGTTCCTAACACTTATTATATATGTAGTCAACTGTACAAGGGAACCGTGGAAAGCAAGGGCAACGCACCTTTCATTTTTGATGGAGAATCTTTTACCCTGTCCTTTTTCTTGAATAGAGGACAATAAAATGCATACCATCAGTGTGTTCAACAATACATCGATACCCGCCATAATCGCAAGAAAGGCACACCCTAGTGTACTTTTTCGGAGGCTTCCTCATGTTTGCAAAACGAAAGTGAACAGATGGGTGGGGGGAAAATTTTAACGCTTTATTAAAAATTTAAACGCAAAACTTTAGACGCATATGCATGTGTCACACACCTATTCCCCAAAAACAGATTGAAATTTCTATTCCCCATTTTGGAGTAATCTATTCCCGAATCATTATGCTACCAGTCGGAACTCCGTGAAGATAAGGTAATGCCTCCACGTTTGAGTCGTGCAGTGGTGAATCGCTGCTAACTCCCGTTCCCCTGCATGGTAATTTTGTTCCGCTGATGAGAACTGCTTGCTCTCGAAGGCGATCGGCTGCAGGCCCTTCCCCAGGTCCTGCATCAGTACCCCAGCCAGTGCCACCGCACTAGCGTCCGTCTGTACGACGAATGGGCTGGTGCCATTGTGAGCTGCCTTCTGATCTGGAAGGATCAACGTAGGGGCTGTGGTCAGCACGGTCTTCAACCGTTCGAATGCTCGCTCCTGCTCTGGGCCCCACTCCCAGGGCACTAAGTTCTTCGTCAGCTTGGTCAATGGGTGAGCTAGATCGGAGAACCCCTGGATGTACCGGCGGTAGAAACCGGCCAGACCCAGGAACTGTCGCACATGTTTGACAGTTTCCAGCTTGGGCCAATCCCTTACTGCTGCGATCTTGTCCTGCTGGGGTCGGCATCCTTCACGATCAATGACATGCCCGAGGAACCGTACAGAGCGCTTGAAGCACCGTAGCTTTGATTTCTTCAGCCGGACTTTGTTCTGACGACAGACCTCCAGCACCTGCTTCAAATGACCGAGGTGTTCAGTTGGATTCTTATTACTGAAGATCATGACATCGTCCACGAACACCCTTACGAATGGAAGATGTCCTAGGTAGCTCTGCATCATACGCTGCCAGCAAGAAGGACTGTTTGACAACCCCATGGGCATAACCAGCCACTCATAAGCTCCGAACGGCGTGGTCATCGCCGTCTTCTCGATTGCGTCCTCCTCCATGGGCACCTGCCAGAATCCCCACAGAGCGTCCGCGGTGGAGAAGATAGTCGCTCCCTGCAGGTCATCAATGAGAGACTGTACATCGGGAAGAGGATAACGGTCCTTCACGGTGATTTCATTGATCTGGCGGTAATCAATTACTAGCCGTAGCTCCTTAGGATTCGAGGGCTTGGGTACCATCAAGACCGGACTGCCCCAAGGTGAGGATGAGGGGCGGATGTAACCCTTCGCTAAGAGCTCGTCCAGTTGTCCACGAAGTTGTCGTAACTCCTCCATGGACAGCTTGTAGCACCTCTTGTGTCGTGCGCCATCACGGTACTCGGGGTCCACGCGCAGCGGCGATTTGTGGTCGCGGTCCACGACGCCCTTGGGAAGCTCCATGCCCACCACGTCCACGTATGCCTTCTTCAGCTCCGCCAGCTCGTCCCATATCCATTGTGGGACTTCCTCAGCGTCTTCCTCGTCAGGAGGGGTTGACTGAGCTGGGTTCTGCTTGAGCTTGGCTCCACCGCTGCTCCGCTGCTCGGCCTCATCGTCCTCACCACGGCTCCGCTGCTCGGCTTCGTTGTTCTCGCCACCGCTCCGCACCTGCTCTGCCGCCGTCACCACTGGAGCTGCAGTTGCTGGCGCACGTCGTCTACGCCCCTTTCTCCTTGATGGAGCACCGCTATGCTCCCGCAGCGCCTGCGCTGTCCTCCACAGTTGGTGAGCCTCACTCTCCCAATCAGGCTCCAACCCTTCTGCGTGATCGCGCGCAGCGTGTTCCCTGCGCTCTCGGGGCAACATCTGAAAAGCCTCCCATCGAGCTCGTACGGGGTATGGTCCCCAGTCCAGCAATGCCGGAGTGGCAGAAGTGGGGCACGTTACCGGGCGCACTGCGCAGACTAGCTCCTGAGCTGCGTCGTCCGCGTCGAGATCCTCCGAGTCTGAGGAGCTAGTGGCCGAAGCCAGAGTTGCCATGCTTGCTTCCGTGCCATCGCTGTCCTCGTATTCCTCGCATGAGGTCTCCTCCCTTCCCCCTCAGGCTGGCGACGTAACACTCCGATGATGAAGAGGAGGAGGTCTCCGACAAAGCAGCAGCTGCTTCCAAAGGAGAGTTGGGGTCGTCGGAGGCTTCCGTCTTGAAGGTCCCGTCAGGCGCCAAGTACATGATGTAGGCCTCCTGCCCGCTGTTCTTCAGTGCTCGCAAGTCCTTCCTAGCTTGCTTGGTGCTGATTAGCTGAGCCTCCACTAAGCCCATAGCCTGGCCCCTCTCCGAGTTCGAGGACCCCGGATTGCACCCCGCAATGACTACCTTCTGTGACCCATGGCCAAACCGCACACTCCCATACTGTGCATAGTCAAAGGTGATCCGCCGCTGAGCTCGTAACCAGTCACCCCCCAGCACCACGTCCACACCCAAGGATAAGGGCATCACTCGCAGAGTCACCTGCTTGGCATAACTTCCCTTCCGCGTCTCCGCCGTGAGCTTGGGTCGAATGCAAGAGTTGGCGTCGTAGACTGTGCCATCTGCAACCTGCACCCGCATTGGTTTCTCATGGACTGATGGTTGAAGCTTGAGCTTCTTCGCAGTCTCTAGGGATGTGAAACTGGAGGAGGCCCCGGTATCGATGAGGACCTTCACTCTCACCTTGCCAATCCACGCCCAAAAGATCATGAGAGTGGGCCCTGACGCGTCCATGGCAGCGAGCACATGTTCGTCCAGCCACTCTCCCCAACGCCCCGCCCCCGCGTCTACGCCTATATCAGGCCTGATGCTGGCCAGTTTGTGCAAACCTGGCTCCACTTCCTGCGGGTTCAGTTCTTCGTCAGAGTTGTCGTCAGGTAGGTGGTAAGTGCCGGCCTCCGCTATCAGGGCAGTCCAGCGGGCAGACCTGGTGATGGAGTCTTCCGGCGCTGGATCATCTGGCCAGGGTGCTGGTCTGGCGGCTGCCGTTTCCCTGCTCGCCTTCACCATCTTCCTCAGGTGCTCTATGCGGCCCTTCATCTGTACCATGGCACTCCTGACTCTGTGCTGATGCACCTCTGCTTCCCGCCGCCTGCTCGTCAGTGTCCTGGCTGCCTCCCACGCTGCTGGTTTGTCACGTTGCACTCGCTGTTGTGCTCGCGACAGTGGCGGCGGTTTGGCGCGGTCTAGCCGTCGTCTCAGCGCGCGTCCGAAGAGTTGCCGGGGCGTCGCCTCCTCTCTGAACCTTACCCGTCTAGCACCTGATGGCTGCAACGCACGTTGATACACACCTTTGATACAAGGGTGTCCCTGGCTCCCTCGCCCAAACAGGGGGAATCTGATCTGTACCTCTGTGGGGGTGGATGCTTGTGCTGGTGGTACTTCTGGTTCAGCTTCGCTCGGAGCCACCACTGTGACCGGGTGGGATCTCTTCAGCCACCTCACCGCTCGCTTCATCTTCTCAGTCGCCTTCTGAGCCGGTCCCGGACCATACCTCATCCGGTGGTCTTCCCTGAAATGGGTGTTCCACCGGTAGGGCTGGCTGTGTCGCCCCCTCGCAGACCCCTCCTCCAGAGGCCTGGTCCCGCTCCTGTCGGCCTCAGCAAGGGGCGGAGTACTCCCCCTGCTGGCTCCGGGACCTATGCCTTGCGACCGGGAGAGGAACTGGCCCCCGCGGCCTCTCCCTCGCCAAAATCTGAACCTCTCTCCTGTGCAATGACTGCGAACGTCTCCTCCATAAGTTCCAGGCTTGCGCCAGAGTTCTCCAGGATCTCGAACGCCTCATCCCAGATGCACTTCACCCATGCGGCTTTCTTCTGCTGGGCGTGCTGCTGCGGGCAGTCCCTCGCCAAGTGCTCCTTAGATTTGCACTTCCTACAACCAGTGTACGTGGACGATCCAGGCAGCTGCCTGCCCTCCACCTCTGCTGGCGCTGTCGGTAGAGCGTAGCACTGCTCCACGTGCTCATCGAGGCACTCAACCAGCGCAGCCACTGGAAAGGGGGATTGGTCCCTGGCTGCCTTCAGTCCCACCGGGTCCCGACGCTCCTCCAATGTCGCCTGCTCCACGTATATGCGAAGCAGTTCCGCCTCCCACCCAGCTGGTCCAGTTGACTGATGGAAGTCCACCTTGCCCAACAGCTCCTTATGAACTCTCGCGTGCAACTCTGGTGTCAGTCCACTGAGGAAGATGCCGGGTAATGAGGCTCTACTGACTGGACCGGTGACTCCGTGTTTATGCAGGGACTCCATCAGCTCGAACGCTTCCATTAGAGCGTGGTGGAAGGTCCGCGCGTTCCTTCCTGCGTTCCTGCCAGAGGCCTGCCGAGACCGTGACAACATGCTGGGCAGAATGCTAAGGTGAGCGTCGCTGATGCAAAATCGAGCGAGGGTACCGATCAGATCGTCCAACGTATTCATCTGACCGGTCAGAACCTTCTGGTTTAGCAACCCTTGGACTGATCCTTCCACCCTATCTCTGATGATCAAACGCAATTCTTCAGAGACCGTGGTGACCGTGGCCTCACTTCCCTCGTCGTCCTCGTTCATCTTCTTCGTGGTCAGCGCCCTCTTCACCTGCGGCTCCTTGAAGTAATCTTGCAGCTCCCTCATCAAAAGTTTCAACGGCTGCAGCAGATGACCAGATGACTTCTCTCCCGTCGTCTGGTCTAGAGGACACGTGTACGTAGTGATGCGCTCCCTTAGCTTCCGTAAAGTACTCAGGAGGCTGTCCTCTGCCTCCAGCTTCTTCAGTCGTGTCTGCTCCAGTCGTGCTGGATCGGTCTCTGACCGCAGTGGGGGTTCACGTTCCTGCTCGGACGCGTCTCTGCGAGGCGGGGGTCCACGTTCCTGCTCGGGTGCGTCCCTGCGGAGCGGAGGGTCTGGATCTGGCGGGGGTTGCTGATCGCTAGTACTCCGCGGCTGAGATTGTGGCGTTGTCACATCGGGAGTGGGAATGATGGGTAGCTGAGCTAAGGCTCCTGTCCAGGGGGGTTTGGTGCACTCCTGACAAAGAGGCACCTGCACACAAGTCCGGTTGGAACCCAGCATCACATCCCAGATTAATCCAGGGGTGACCCGGATCTGGCCCTCGGGCGATCGCAGTAAGCGACCACACCGGACACACCCTGCGCCTTCGGGTACCGTGTGACCTGTGTCGCTTATGAGCTGCATCACTGGACTGGGCAGGGTCTCGCGAACTCTATGGTTCTTTGCGTGCCCATAACTCACAGCTAAATTGGAATACTTTGCTGCAATGGCGGTAGCTTCTTCCACCCCCGAGTTGTGCACCCTCACGTGGTCCCGGATACCTTGTTCCACAGTGATAGGAACTGAGGGGTATCTCCACTCCTCCAAGGCTGCTATCTCCGAGCTCGAAGGTTGTGCTGAAGATACTGAACTCGACACTCCCCCTCCAGTCCCCGAGGTCTGCGCTGTACTGGCTCCAGAATGGTTATGCACCGCCAACTGCATGTCTGTGTCCTTCGGTGTGGGGGAACGCACTGGCAACGGGTGAGGGATACTCCTCTCCTGCAGCACTGTCCTCTGGGCAGCCATCATAGCTTCCCACCCCTCTTGCTCCCAGTGCACGTCTTCTCCTGCCGCCTTCGCACTGGCTATAGCCCGCTGTCTCTCCGCAGGCAAACACTCGAAGGCCTGGTCTCTAAGAGCCTTGTCCTTCAGCAGGGTTTTCACCGCCATCTCTGGCGTCAGGGAGTGGTTCTCCTCAGCCGCTACAGCAGCCCTAGCCTTTCCCTT
>LGRX02004309.1:0-41506 GCA_001247695.2 Cymbomonas tetramitiformis
ATCATAGCCATCATGTCGGCTATGATACTGGTGGCTGCGGGCGCAGGTGAAAGGCGAGAGCAATACGCAGACCCCTTTCAGCCGGAGGCATCCAACCTGTCCCTCTGCTTGTGCCTCTGGCTCCCTGTCGCATCGTGCGCAAGCGCTTCCTGGGGCGCCTGGATGGACACACCAAGCATGTTCTTCCCGACACCAACTGCGGTCTCGCACAAGCCATTCGCGAGGCGCGTATCTACCGCCCATCTGCACTCTTTCACGTACCTCACAGTTATTCGCACGGCGCATATCCACCGTCACAAGGAACGCCACCTTCTTGGGCTTCAAGCCTTCCACCGCGTTCTTGGCGGACTTCGGGGATAGGTGTGCAGAGAACAGCTTCTCCAGTTCCTTCATATTCACATCCAGCTCGTCTGACCTGCGGCAGAGCCCGCCTCACGCCACGCCAGCATTCACGGTGGGCACCACGACCTCCAGTGTCTACCAAATGTTAGGGTCAGGGGGCCTAATACCCTGCACTCTGAGAAAAGTGATTTTTTCATTCTCTTCTTTGTTCCGAGAGAAAGTCAGTACCTCCCCTTCATGTCTGGCATGGTTTGGCTTTTCACGGGTAGGGACCGTCCTCTGCCCCAGTCACCTGCCGGCTCAACACTGGTCATGCGCTTTGTCTGAATGTCATCCTGCTTCATGGGACATCGCGAGCCTCGTGCAGACAGATGCCGCAGGACACGTGGCATGGCCGTGGCCGTACAATTGATGAGTAGATCGGCTCCCTCAGATTCAGTGGCTGCTGTGCA
This sequence comes from Cymbomonas tetramitiformis, assembly GCA_001247695.2. Taxonomy (NCBI): domain Eukaryota; kingdom Viridiplantae; phylum Chlorophyta; class Pyramimonadophyceae; order Pyramimonadales; family Pyramimonadaceae; genus Cymbomonas; species Cymbomonas tetramitiformis. Next base: position 795 of record LGRX02004309.1, read on the forward strand.
CGGCAGGGGAGAGGGGAAGAAGCGGAGGGGTGCGGGAGTTGGAGGGGCGCACCCTTGGATACAGCCCAGCCACAAGCTCTCTGGGGTGAGCATGTGCTGCTGCAGCTTCTGCCAGTGTAGGGGCCTCATCTTGCGCTGTTTCATTGGCCAGGGAAGTGGCGCCCCTCTGCCCGTAGCTGCGGGCCCTCTGCCGAGCGTCTCCCTCCTCAAAGGTGGTGAGAAAAGGGCTACCCATATCATCCCGTGGAGGGGTGGTAGGCAAGTGTGGAGGTGGTGGAGGGGGCAATTGCTACACATGGGTGGATGTCCTTCCAGGCAGGCTCCCTGGTGGTGGGGGAGGGAGGGTGGGAGGGGAGGGGGAGGCGTGGGGGAGGGGGAGGGAGGGGGAGGCGGGGCGTGAGCAGGAGGCTGGCCGATCAAAGCATGAGCAGAACTGGTGCGCTCCGTCCCTGTGCTGCCGGGTATCGAGGCATCGCTTGCCTCTGGAGCGGCGGTGGGAGGAGATCGAAGGTTGTCCAGAGTCTTGAAGTCCTGCCCCAAGGGTGATCTCAGGCCGCTGCTGGGACTGTTCTGCCGGCTCGAGAAGTTGGTGATGTCGGTCAGCCCAGGCTTGGAGGCAGTGGCCAACGAAACGCCAGCTGTGCAGGGTTCGTCACCTGCTGTGTTGAAACTGGCCGGCAAAGTCGAGCTCGAGCGCCCGTGTGTGTCAGTTAAGCCCGAGGGCCCAGCGCCAGAGGTGCCCGGGACGGCAGCGGGCACATCGGGTACAGCGCTCTGCCCTTCTTCACCTCCCTTCACATATGTGGGGGCCCCAATGTCACACGTTGTTGATGCGGCACCCGTGCGATGCACTTGGCCAACATCCGGGCTACCTGTGATGCTACCGAAGGCGGCTGCCGTCACGTCCAATGCGTTGGGCTTAGGCTTAAGGCGGTTGCGCTCCTTGAACTGCCTCACGCGCGCCGCCATTTTCTGCAGGCCACCGCATTCGCACAGGCTTCCTCAAGCACCATCAGGTTGACCCGCATATACCAGGCGTGTGATCCAGAAGATCGGAAGAGGAAAATATAATCAGAATGCACGCGTCTAATCCGACACATACCCCCTCTTTATGTTTGAGAATATGCTTCAGTGAAAATACTTGCTATTAAACGCGTCCCTGTTCCAGGTTCGAAACTATGGAACGCGTGACTGTACTTTGTCTTGCCATTGTCATCGATCCATCAGATTGAAACATTAACGGTCGCATGACGGAAAATAAAAGTGTATTGCCGATCTCTCGGTCGGGGCACCAGCGGTCGGAAAATGTTCCTTTCCACCCACCAATTTCACCTTCCGGGATAGTAGGCGTGTGACATGAGAGTCATTCACCAGTGCTTACAGATTTGGAAAGATGAAGCGGGGTAGCTTTGGGATACCTTGGTCTTGCTCAATGTCGGGGCGTGAGTGCGCTTCTTCATGCCGAGCAGGTTGACTTTGGGCGCCAGTGGCGAGCTGCTGCATAGCGGAGAGTCTCCACCAGCCTTTTGGGGGGAGGTGCGAGGAGACCGACGCGATACCCCACGTGGGGAGCTCTCCTTCTGCACCAGCTTCACCACGAGGGGGCACGCCATGCTTGCCTGGGAGGCCACTCGGGAAGTGCTCTTGATCTCCTTTGAAATCTCCGAGGGGCCCGAGGGCTGGTGATCAATCAGGGATACCAGCTCAGAATCCTTCTGCACAGACCTCAGGACAGCTTGCCTGGCATCTCCGTCATCCTCAGTAGCGTCTACATCACCTGGCTGGTCCTCCTTGGGTTGATATCCATCAGCCTTATCAAAGATGGGCAAGTCGCCACCGGGCGTATCAGCAATCTTGCTGGCATGTTCGTTGACTGGCACCTTACCGGTGGCCTTGTTGGTAAGAGTGTCACCGCTTGTGTCCGTGGTTGGAGTTTCTCCACTGGCCTCATGGGCTGAACATTGGTCACCGTTGGCCACGAGGTCAACTTTGACTGGGGCCTCACCAGTAGCCTCAGTGACCGGAGGCTCAGCGTTCGCCACGTCAGCCACGGCCTCAGCGTTCGCTACGTCGGCCGCGACCTCTGTGTCAGCCACGTCAGCCGCGGACTCGGCGTTCACTAAGTCGGCCGCGACCTCTGTGTTTGCTACGTCAGCCACGGCCTCAGCGTTCGCTACGTTGGCCGTGACATCTTTGTTTGCCACGTCAGCCGTGGCCTCAGCGTTCACTAAGTCGGCCGCGACCTCTGTATTTGCCACGTCAGCCACGGCCTCAGCGTTCGCTACGTTGGCCGTGACATCTTTGTTTGCCACATCAGCTGCGGCCTCGATGGCTGTAGCCTCACCATTCACCAAGCCAGCCAGGGCCTCATCGGTCGCCATGTCAACTGTGGCCTCACAGTTCACCAAGTTGGCGGGAGCTTCACCGGCCACTACATCGGGTGCCGCCTCACCGGTCGCCAAGTCGGCAGGAGCCTCATGGGAGGGCTCGTTAATAAGAGCCCCACTGATCGCCAAGTCGGCAGGAGCCTCATGGGAGGGCTTGTTAGTAAGAACTTCGTCATCAGCGACCACGCCGGCCAGAGCCACATCGGTGACTGTATCGGCGGGAGCCTCCCCAGCAGCCTCATCGGCGCGAGCCTCCCCAGCAGCCTCATCGGCGCGAGCCTCTCCAGCAGCCTCATCGGCGCGAGCCTCCCCAGCAGCCTCATCGGCGCGAGCCTCTCCAGCAGCCTCGTCGGCAGGAGCCTCATCGGCGGGAGCCTCCCCAGCAGCCTCATCGGCGCGAGCCTCCCCAGCAGCCTCATCGGCGCGAGCCTCTCCAGCAGCCTCATCGGCGCGAGCCTCCCCAGCAGCCTCATCGGCGCGAGCCTCTCCAGCAGCCTCGTCGGCAGGAGCCTCATCGGCGCGAGCCTCCCCAGCAGCCTCATCGGCCGGATCCTCGTTAGCGGCATCGTCGGCCAGAGCCTCATCGTCGAAAGCTTCGCTGGCCGTTGCCTCGTCGGCCAGAGCCTCATCGTCGAAAGCTTCGCCGGCCGGTGCCTCATAGGCAGGAGCCTCGCCATTAGCCTCACCGTTGGCCTGTTCTAGCATACTGAACTCTTCCTTGTGCAGCTGTGCAAAATCTTCGACAAGCATGGTCCTGTCCTCTGCTTCAAGCCAAGTTGCAACGCCAGCCACCACCTCCGCCCTGTTCAGTCAGCCCTTTGGGGAATACGTATAGACATGCGAAAGGCCAACTTGCTGATGCACCCCGGAGATGTGGATGTCTTCATCAGGTCCCATCTACCCAAGAATAGCTATTGCACAACGTGCTGGCAACGTGGCATGAGGCACACGTGACACATTTAGAACACCGCGGCTTCCAGCTGGGCTGTCACAATGCCCTTCCGCTGATCCGAGCCGTGGGCTGCACAGAGGGGCACAGCCTGCAGGAGGCGAAGCGCGGCGTGCTCGAGGGGAGCGCCGCACCTCGAGGGCAGCCGCTCCGCTCCGCCAAGGGCATGCCCATGGACAGCACCTGGGACACCTCCGCGGACATATCTTCGACTGTGTCATTATTACAATCTCCCTGTGCGCTCTCGTCAAAGGCCTTCACGGGAGCCGGGAAGCACTGTGCCTGCTCCCCAGCGTCCTGTCCACCAATAGATGCGCTCGGACTCGTGGGCACATCCCCATGTGCTGCCTGGCGCTTTTGCTCAGCCGCCACATTACTCTCTTCAGCAGCCGCCTCCCCGGCAGCCCCACAAGTAGGGTGCTCCCCCGGGATAACGAATTCTTCCTGGTGCAGCTGCACAAAGTCTTCCACTAGGGTGCTCATGAGTTCTGTCGAAACCCCGCCCCGCACCTCCTAATTATCTCCCCTTGCATCCCTTTCCGGCCCGCCCCGGTGAGAGAAAAATGGCGAATCCCTGCAAAGCGCTACGCCTTCTCTCGCTGGTGATCCAGGCCGCCTCCCCCTTCACATCTGGCTTACCAGGCCAACAGGGGGTCCCCCATCGGCCATTTGAGAGCATGTCCACCGGCATGCAGGCGATGGAGTGCTTAGGAAAAAAATCCTAAATCAGGAAAGTGTTTCTAAGCTGACGTAGAGGCTTCCGAGCCGACTGTGTAGGCGCGGAGAGGCTGACTCATGGATGGCACTTTAGGTGCACACAAAAACGAACAAGGGTACTCTCAGCCGACTTTTCCGATGCACACCGCAGAAAGCCAGGATATAAAGGAAGGATGCAGACCGGCACACGCTGGATCTATCACGGATGCTGTTGGTGACACCATCGGCCGCTGGGCCGGGGTTGGTGATGCCAGGATAAGCTCCGTCAAGTCCCTGGCAGACTGCACAGCCTCCTCGCATTCCTCCGACAGGAGTACCTGCGTCCAACCGGAGCAAGCCCAGCAACCTTCGGACCTGAGGGTGACTCCACAAAGGCCACTTCACACCCGCCTCGCCACCCCCCAACCATATGCTTGATAGGGCTATGCGTGTAAAAACAAATCTTGCAAGAGATTCTTCCCGGTGCAGGTCGCACGATGCCATAAGATCTCGTAGCTACCAGGCGATCCACAGCTTTGCCAGATTGCGTGCTAACAGAGAAGATGAGTGGCTACGCCAAGCTAGTGGCTGTGGAGATAGAGTGCTGCTCCAGAAAGATCAATCCATGTAAGCAGCCGAGCCCGAGTGCCGGGGAGGACGAGCAAGAAGTCGGTGCAAGGCGCAGACGCACCTCGAGACGGAAGGAATCCTGGAAACGGTGTTTGGAGCTTTCATCGATGTCGATGTCTGTCACGCCAAGCATTAGCATGTTCGACCGCACAAAAGCCGTGTTGAAAACTACACGGAACATCTGCGTCAACCGTGAAGACCAAGACACCCGGCTCAGATGCCAGAGCTACCGAATTGGGATACCCAAGCCCAAGACCTTCTAACTCAACGGCAGCACACGGAGGCAGGCACACGGAGGCAGGCACACGCACCAGGTGCTCCTTTGGCTGTAACTCAACTTCTGTCTGAGAAGGGGAGAGGGGGTCAGGGAGCTCCATGTGCACACACTCCAGCAGCACGTCCCCGCTCACCGCGCACTGCACATCGATCTTCAAGACGTCTGCCTCCTCCTGCGAGGTGCAGCAACGCGCAGCAAAGGCGCTCCGCAATTTATAGAAGACACTTTTGCCACCACAATCGGAATGGCGCCATCTTGCACCTAAGAGGAGCGGAGATAGTGGTAGACGCGTTCTGGGAGCGAGCGAAGATGACTTCGGGGAGTTACAATAACAACTTCCGGCCCGAGCACTAACAGCGCAAAAACACGGTTGTGCTATGCAACCTACAAGTGAGGAATCCGTTGTCTCTTTTGTCAGTCGTATATAATGTTTATACCACACCATCTAGCGCCGACGGCGTGACGAGACTGAACTCAGAGGACACAAACACGTCCCATCTCGGACAGTGATGGAAAGATGCTAGCTTACATCGGCTTATGATTAGTCAACGTTGCACATCCTGCCCCGTCACGGTCCAGCCTCGCCGCAGGAATCTTGAGAAGAGCGAAGTCAAAATTAATTCCCAGCATCTCACCTGTCGGTAAGAGAGTAGGTCGTCGGAACCAGACTTTTGTGAGAAGAGGACCTCAGTTGATTGGGTGCGGGTATCGCAGCCATGGATGCGAACCACTGGGCAGCAGCCCTGATCTCCGCCGAAAGCTGGTACTGTGCGCAGCATCACGCAGTCTGCACGAACACAGCTCAGCGCAACATTTGAAAGCAGAGGCAACGTTGCAGCTGGACGGGCCAGCTTATACCCTGACATAAACCTGGCTGTGGCGGTTCCTCTGGGTACCTTAATTATGCCTGCAGTGCAATTGGATCACGTCCGCAAAAACATTTTTGGACGTGATATTTGCAAATGCCTTGAGCGCCAACTGAACCTTACAACCGAGCTGATATTCTACCGCAGTGGAACATCAAATCATAGGTTTACGCTGGCAAACTTTCGGTCGGTAATCCTCAAACAGTACCTCTGAGACACAGGTGTTGCAAACGTGAGGATCACTTCAGTCTACGTGCCAAGATGTTGCTGTGTCAAGGCTATCAGTAGCTCGAAATTCAAGAAAAAGGCACACCCACCGAGGAGCAGCGTTTTCGATGGCGGCGGCCAAGATTCGCTTCCTCCAGCTCGCGAAAAATACTGCACAAATACATTTTGTCACAGTACTATGCTGGCACCACTACTTCGGTCGCCGGGATGCACGGTGAGTGACAAGATACGAGACATCTCAAGACCAGCAAGTTCTAACAAAGCTAGTCGGTTTCTTGCGAGAAAGCACAGCCAAGCATGCAGCTCTAAGGCACTTTAATACGTGAAAAGGGCGTATTACAGGAAAGTTTTCCGAGCTCATGTTGTGAAAAAGCTAATGTAAAAATTGGCAACGAATCACTGAATAGATCTTAGTTTGTTCCCTTCAGACTTGGGCTTATCCAGATCAATAACCGGATAACACGTGTTTTCAGCGAGGCTCGGACATACAGATGCGAGTGAAGGGGGCAGGGAAAAAGACCTGAAGATAGCGCATCTGTGAAGGCACCACAGGAGGACTCCAACCGTGGCGAGGTAGCAGTGATTTTGCAGCCCGCCAAACGGATTCCAAGGCCTGCACCACCCAAGTGGATGCGAACACCTTACAACTGTTTTTAATACGTGTGCTTCAAACACGAGTTTTAAGTGCCATTTCTGAAAAATAATTTTTGCCCGACAAAAGGAGACTTAAAGCCATGCAGTTTTCTTGAAGGCCGAGAAACATGAGGGAAGCATTCGAGGACCGGCAGAAAGTAGGCCGAAATACCTTCTGCTCAGACAACTCCTTTTGCCGAAATAGAAGTATACTGCTCACGATAAAAGCTAGCAGCTGAAGAGCCTGTTCTCCCTCTGAGCACTCGCAGAACAACAGCAACTTATTTTTCGTTGTGCCGTTGTCCATCGAGAGCCAATGGGAAGCCGTGAGACAGATGGACTGCAGGACGTCCAACGAAAGGACGTGCGACTTCTCATAGTGATTTGGAAAACTCAGCACGTGCGAATATACTTCACAGAGCCATTGGGTACTCTGTGTGGTATCTCCAAAGGCAAAAACCATTATATGTTCCTCATCGATGACCTGCAGAAGCTTCTTTGTGGTTTCTGAAACTCTCTCTTTGACTCGTTCCGTGTCCAGAAACTCCTCTATGCAGTGGTCGAAAGCTGTAGGAAACAAGAGGAGCAGTGAGCACGAACACCACAGGTGAATAAAAAACAAGTGCCGTGGGACGACGGATACCGTATATATCAGCAGACACTTCCACCACGCCGTCCGGCAGTTTGGTCGAAAACTTCGACGACAGCCATGAGGAAAGGTATGAAGACATTTGATACAAGTATTATGATGAAACTCAAACAACGGTAATGGTGGCGTCGCTGCGTCGCAGTTTGATATTATTCAAAACAACTGTTCCAGAATTGATTATTACCAGAGATTCTAGATAGGAATACTTGTATGTGTCACTGCCCATTTCAATCAGTTCCACACTCTGACTGACAGTCGAGACCGTAGCAATATAGGTAGTGAAACTGTGTCCAAGGCGCGTGATTCGTTTACCGCTTCATCCTTACTGTTACTCGCCTGTGACTATCCTAATCGGCCTGGCGACAAATACAGGTTCTAAAGGTTTGAAAAGGTTTCTAAAGGTTTATCCTGGGCAGAGCTGTGTCACTGTAGCTGTAGCCATTGAAAAATGAACCAGCGCAGCGGAGCTAACGGGCAAAACATGACACCCGATCATCTACATCTGACAGTCATAGTCATCTGACCATGACCTGACAATGAGTATGACAGTTCAACAGTTCACCAGATAGCTACTACCCGTAGGGCCCGCATTCGGTATGAGGGTGTTCGCGTCACGGTTTGGAACAATTAAATATACCCCCTTCCATGCACTCAACACTGTCTCTCTTTCGGATTTATGCCGGAGTAGACACTTGACACTATCGACTATTAAATTCTATGTTTAAATAATTAAATATTATCGCACCGAAGGTGCATCTATTCCTCTCGTAATATTCTATCTTGAATCTAACAATCTATACGTCTATTGTATAAATTGTACTAGGCTTGGTCGATCTCAATTTTGAGATCTCCGCTAGACCTGTAGGCCATCTGAAATCTGATCGTTCGATTATCTGATCATTCGTTTTATATTGGGGAAAAATCTTTAGATTGTCCTCCTCTTTGAAAAATCCGGTTTTTTATGTCACGCTTTTGTGTATTGGGGAAAAATCTTTAGATTGTCCCCCTCTTTGAAAAATCAGTTTTTTATGTCACACTTACAATGTATTGGGGGAAAATCTTTAGATTGTCCCCCTCTTTGAAAAATCCGGTTTTTTATGTCACGCTTTTGTGTATAAATTTTTAAAGGTTCATTTCGCCGAAAACCAGCTATTCCAAAACGAACACTGCTTTGTGTCACGCTTTTCGAGCGTACGCTTTTCGAGCGTATGCTTTTCAGCGAGACGCGTTACACCCACTCAATTTAACCCCTGTTACGCACTTTAGCGTCGTCAGTGTGCTACGCACCGCCACCACCACCGCCGCTTCCACAAAATTTTTCTGCTTTGAGATTGTGACTTTTCCGCCGAATTTACGTGTGCCTCAGTTTTTCGGATGGAATTTGGGCTCTCGAGTTACTGGCGCGTTACATAACTTTGAGTCAGCCGCACTGGCCAGTGACGTCGTTTGCGACTTCCTTCAGCGAGATGACTTGTGGCACTGTCGAGGATTCTTCTTCAAATTACTTGTAAAGACGTATTCTTTCTTCGCGGGTTACTTCATGATGGTTTCTTCGTGCGACTGCGCGTGCTTTGCGGTCTTGGCTGTTGTGAGTGCCTAGTGCGCACGCAGTTCTTCGCTCGAATGTTCGCTGTGGCGTTTGTTCCTCAGCAACAAAGATTCTTAAAATTGTCAGATGCAGCGTATACCTTCTTCGCGCTGTGATCTGTGATGGTAAATTTCGGCTCGCCATGGAAGAGGTCCTACTGTGGCACAGTGTGCCACAAATAAAGTAGCCCAGAGCTATCTTTCGTCTGGCGTTCGCTCTGCGCCTGGGATTCGCAAATTACCTTTACAAATTATGGCAATTTTTGCGGGTGCTGCTTAAATTCGGGTTTGAGGATGGTCGAAATTCTGCTTCTGGCTGCTGGCCCTTGTGTTCGCACTCTGACGCGCTGGTCGGCGACTCAGCGCTTTTCTTACTCGCTAGCAGTTTTGCGCCGTTGATTCCTCTCGGAAATTGTGCCGATTGGTCAGCGTTTTCCGCGAGATCTTCGTCTGCTCTCTACTCTGCGATTGGAATGTGTGCGCAACGTTCTTCTTTGGCTCGGAATTGGCGTGATGCAGCTTCGAATTAGCGCTATTCCGCTGGCGTGCGTGTTCTTCGTCGAGTGTCTTTGCGACTGAGTGGGATTACACTAATTTATGCTGTGGAATTCGAAAATGTTCTCTGAATGGGCAGATGCGACTTGCTTTCTTTGCCCTTGAGCTCTGCAGCGCTCTAGCGTTCTTAACAGTGGCTGACCCTGAGTGGTATCGCGCGGCAGCGTTAATTTGACTTCCGTGGGCCGATCGTTGACCAATTTTGCTCAATTTGTTTTCGTCTTACCTCTTCGAGTTCGCTGGGAGACTTCGGTTGGGATTTGGTAACGGCAGTTGTTTATTTGCTGTTGGACTTCTGCGTCTTCGCTCTTAACACTATACGCCTGTACGGCGGAAGCGCTGGCAGATTTTTCAGAATCAGATTGCTGCGTTTCTCCACCGGCTTAAGCAACTTTTTCAATGTCCTCTTCACGGCGGGCTTCTTCGCTGTATATTCCGCCTCAGCGGCGCTCGGGGGTGGCGGGTGCTGCTTCTGGGCCCTCCGGGCTCTCCAGCTCGGCCCGGGTGTTTGAGCACCGGGGATTGGGGGAGCTTGGGGCTTTATGGACTCCTCCCAAGCGGATCTGGGTGAGACGGACGCGCCTGCGCTGATGTCCGCGTCAGACACTGACTCCGAAGCCGAGGACGCTCTACTCCTCCGGGAATCTGTGCGGCCTAGCCCAGGCACCAGTGCCGAGGACCACTTGGATAAGGTGTACGCAACAGTGGAGTCCACCCGCCCACAAAACTTTGACGTGGTCGCGCTGGAGGGTGCTGTTGGCCCCCCGGCGGACAATGCGCCATCCAACAACCTACATCTGGGGTTCTTCCAGAGCAAGCGGGAAGCTTTGGGAGCATTTGCTTTATTACCTGAGCACGTACGTGCGTGCCCAGGCAATCGACGACCACGCGCAAGGGAAACCACCCACCTGGCATGCCGAAGCCGCAGCCGCGCTGGAGCAGGGAAGGCGCTTACTCCGCGAACGTCGGCCGCGACGCAAGCGTGTGCGCTGGAGCGACGAGAAGCCCCATACTGAAGGTTTATCTCAAGAGCAGGCCGCTCCAGTGGCCGAGGAACCACCGTCACCGCCGCCCAAGCCCCATGCCATGGAAGCGGAGGAGCCGGACGAGATTGACGAGACGGTGTCCCCGGAGATATGGCAACAGCTGCGCGACCTTGAGGAGGAGTTCAGGGACGTCATATGTACGGAGCTGCCTGACTCCGTCCAAAGCCGCGACTACAAGAACAACATTCGCTTGCGATCCGACTGGAGTGGACAGTCGCTACATCGGCGTAACTACAAGTTGTCGCAAGAGGAGCTTCGGCAACTTCGTGCACAACTTGACGAGCTGTTGGCCAAGGGGTACATCCGTCCATCGGCGTCTCCCTGGGGTTGTCCGGTACTTATGGTGCCGAAGCCGAGCAACCCTAAGGAGTTGCGCTTGGTTATCGACTTCAGGTCGATAAATGAGATCACGGTCAAGGACAAGTACCCTCTTCCTGACGTACAAACCCTCCTCGATGACCTACAAGGAGCAACCGTCTTCTCCACTGCCGACGCCTTGTGGGGATTCTGGCAAGTTCCCATGGAACAGGAGGACATCGAGAAGACAGCCATGACCACCCACTTCGGAGCTTATGAGTGGCTGGTCATGCCTATGGGACTGAGCAACTCACCGAGCACGTGGCAAAGAATGATGACGCAGTACCTCGGACACCTCCTACCCTTCTGCAGAGTGTTCGTGGACGACATCATGATTTTCAGTGACACACCTGAGCAGCATGTCGGCCATGTACGAGCTGTATTAGCTGCCTGTCGCCAGCACAAAGTATACCTCAAGCGAAGCAAGTTGAAGTTGTGCATGCGAGCAGTGCGCTTCCTTGGCCATGTGTGCAGTAAGGAAGGTTGTCGCCCCCAACGCGACAAAGTTGCCTCAGTTCGCGACTGGCCGGAGCTCGAGACTGTCACCCACGTGCGCCAATTCCTTGGAATGTGTGGCTTTTACCGGCGGTACATCCAGTCCTTCGCTCACATTGCCCACCCTCTCACTCGCCTCACGAAGATGGGAGTGCCATGGACTTGGGGCAAGGAGGAGAAAGAAGCCTTCCAACGATTGAAGTCAGCATTGATTTCAGCACCAATCCTCGCCCTACCGGACCAGCGCTCAGCAGCCGATGGGTCTCGCCCATTTTGCGTGCAGACCGACGCGAGTGCGGTTGCACTAGGAGGCGTGCTGATGCAAGACCTGGGACGAGGTCTTCAGCCGTTGGCCTTCGAGAGCAGGCAATTCTCCTCGGCCGAGCAGAACTACCACGTTGGGGAGCGGGAGCTGTGCGCCATCCACCACTGCACCACAGTGACGTGGAGGCATTACCTTATATTCACCGACTTCAAACTCATGGGTGACCACAAACCCTTGCAGTGGCTCTTCGCGCCGGCTCGGGAGCTGAGTCGCCGCCAGGCACGCTGGTATGAAGACTTGGTGGAAGTGGGCGTGCACCAAATGGAGCACGTACCTGGCCGATGCCTAGTAGTTCCGGACGCCCAATCCAGACGACCAGACTACAAGCAGTCATCCGCCAGGGAGGGGCTCAAGGAGAAGGGCGTGGTCGACCGGGATACAGACAAGCCTCGTCAGAGTGTGCCAAGGGAGCCGGCTGAGAGCTCGACCCCCGCCGATCCCACCTCAGTATTCGGTGCAATCGACGAGGACGACACCGACGAAGAGCCGTCCGAGGAGCCCGCTAAAGTCAAGATCCTTGAAGACCCCATCTCGGTGCTCGACTCCACGTTTGATTACTCCGACTCTGAAGACGAGTCTGTACCTCCGGTCAGCCCTCCGTTGGTCGTTGGGGAGCTCACTCATCTGAATGGGCTCACCTGGGTGGAAACCCCCGACCTGTGGGAAGACGCAGCTGAGACGTTGCACACCGCGGAGCGCGCCTTGCATGAAGCCACCCTTGCGGGCGTCACTACTCGCTCTCGCTCGCAACCGGAGCAAGCCCCCTCTCCAGCCCCCTCAACTCCCCTTAGTCCTTGTAGGAGTCTACACCTTGACTTCTTCTCTTCTTTACGGTTTCGGACTTATACTATTCTACACTTATTAAACGACCGCACGAGGTATGATTACGTTAGGTCAACTACAAGACTTCGGTTTCGTAAATCTTAATAGTTATGCTTTTGCTTTCAAGTGTATGCTTTCAATACACAATATACAGCGGATACGGCTCTTTACTTTTATGTTACAATTCTCAGTTCAGTTCATCTCTCCGAAACGGGTTACACTTAGAGTTCTTATACATTCAGGAACTCTTTCCATAACTCAACTGTACTGAGTACTCCGTACAACAGGCTAGGCACCTCACATCAACATCATTCTGATCGGTCCTACTGTACTCCGTACTGAGTACTCTTGCGTTTTATACTTAGCCGTTTTTCTTGCTCTTGTGCTTGCCTCCTAGCACAACTCCCCCCCCTTAGGGAAGGTCACGTCCACGCTGACCACGTCGGACCAGTAAAGTTTTTATACAGATCTTCTACTGTTGCTCAGGATGATTATACAGGTCTCAGCCGCCTGTTGTCTGGGATGACATTACACTTCCCAAGACACACCGCAATAAGGAGATCGACCTCTTAAGCACAAGGGTCGGCCTCTCACCGGTCTGCCATCTGCACTACCAGGCTCCCCCAAGGCTCAAGGTCTCACATCCATTACCACGCTCAAGGTTTTAAACCTCCCAACACGGTACACTTACAGGGGATGACAATAGGTTTGCCAATTACCTGACAGTTCTCGGGATGCCGGCCCGGAGGAAAGGTTTTAAACCTTCACCGCCTCCTCGGAGTGCTAGAGCTTTTACCCAGATCTCCAACTGCTGCCCGGTCGTGCCAGGTCCGGAGCCAATGCTCTCGTGAAATGGATTATACAGATTTCCACCTGTTGCCTGGTCGCGCCGAGGCTAGAGCCACTGCTCGCTTGGATAGATTACCCAGGTTCTCACCTGCCGCTTGGTCATACCAAGGCTTAGAGCCACTGCTCAAATGGATTATACAGATTTCCACCTGTTGCCTGGCTGTGCCGAGGCTAGAGCCACTGCTCTCTCGGATGGATTACCCAGGTTCTCACCTGCCGCCTGGTCTCGCCAAGGCTGGAGCCACTGCTCTCTCGGATGGATTACCCAGGTTCTCACCTGCCGCCTGGTCTCGCCAAGGCTGGAGCCACTGCTCTCTCGGATGGATTACCCAGGTTCTCACCTGCCGCCTGGTCTCGCCAAGGCTGGAGCCACCGCTCTTCCCGACGCTCCCCAACGCTCTCAATCGCTAAGACCACTCGCGTCAGATTCCCATCCGCCCTCAGGTATGATCGTCACCTCAGCTCGCACTCCCGCTAACGCTATCGGTTCCGGCTCAAACTCGGGCGGGTCACTCTATGGTCTCTGATCTTGGAGAGGGCATCAGCCCGGGTCTCAAACTCCCTGGGCATCCAAAGGGAGGACAAAACCACCCCGTGGTCAACACAGAAACCATGCACCGCTAATGCCAGCTCCTGGAGCTCCTGATGCCTACTGCCAGACTCAATGACAAAATGTACAGTCTGGTTGTCACAAATGACAAGCACCCTCTTCCCTCTCAGCTTGCCAGCAACATCAAATGCCCGGAGAGAGTCAAAAATGCCCCGGAGCTCCCTGAGAGTGGATGACTTCAGTCTGTCTGACATGGTCAGATAACTGTGGCCAAGCAGCTCAGGTCCCCCTAAGGACTGCTCCAGCCAGGAGCCCCATGCCACCTCAGAGGTGTCCGCATGGACTGTCTCCAGCTGGAGCCCCGCCCCCCTGGGCTCCCAAATGCCTCTCTGGTGCCTACGGAAGCCGTCAGTCAGCCAAAACTCAAGCTCTGCCCGGAGAGCATCAGAGCCCGGGACGTGAGAAGCCCACGAGCCCCAAGTCAAGGTGTCAGCAATGAGCACCGCAGCCGCCCTAGCAAACAGCCTACGGTGACACCCCCTAGCACAAACCACTGGGCATTGACCAAGCCTGCAAACTTGGCTACAAGCCTCAGAGGCAGCCTATGAAACAGCCTCAACAAGTCTGACACACAAACACGGATCTTGTTCAGAGCCTTCTCAGGCACGAACAGGACCCCCCCCTCCAGGTCTATGCCTATGCCAATATGCACAAGGGTACGTGTGAAATACAGCTGAGACTTGGCTTCGGCTACGAGCCAGCCAGCCTCCCGCACATCCTGCATAATACGGGTCGGTACAGCCATCGCCGCGGGGTCCGTGAGAGTGGGAGCCCTCACTGCAAAAGCAAAATCATCCACGTAGGGGTGCACACGGAATCCGAGACCCCGCCACTTACCTACGAGCTCCTTGTTAATCTTCGTGAACACCCAACAAGCTGGGGCTAGACCAAAAGGCAGTACACAAAACTCAAAGAATCTACCCAGCCACTCAACAGCAACATAGGTACGAGACATCTCGTGAAGGTCAACGTGGTAGTACCCCGACTTATAGTCGAAGTAAAACAACCCATCATCCCTCCTAAGCACGTCTATGAAAGGCTGGAGGTGCTCATACTTGAACTTAGGAAAGATTAAGAAAGCATTGAGCCACTTACCGTTGAAGATCAGCCGTAATTTGTCCCGAGAGTCGTCCACCATTAAAGGTAGGACAACCCGCGGCTTCCCCGAGACTTCTCTCAAGGCGCCCATAAGCACACACTCCTGCACAGCCTTAGTGACAAAAGCAGTATGCCTAACAGCAGACACGTGGTTAGGCAGGTGCACTCGAGGCGGAACCCTGCCATCCTTAAACTTCAAATTAAAACCGTTCTCAATCCATGACATAATGTACGAAGAGCGCACGAAAGTCCGCCAAAAAGAAGCACGCTCCCTAAGTCTACCCGCAACGTGAGGCACAGGAACGTCCTGCTCACACAAGGGGACGGCCTCGCCAATCTCTTCCTCAGACAATTCAAGACCTGGAACACAAGGAAAACAACAGCCCGCAGGCCAAAAGTTCATTACAATTTAGGGTTTCGTCCCCAAGAGTTACATTATGGTTGGGCATTCCGCCACAACCGCAAAGCATTCCGCTAAGCTCATTGTTCTAGCCATCGTGGCTCTACATCTCACAAATTAAACACGGTCTGTGCCTCTGCCACGGCCTCTGCCGGCTGAGCGCGGTTGCGAGACCTCGTATAGTACAACTTACCCAGGTCTACTCTCCCTCCATGATATACGTCTCTATCCACGATAGGAGAAGCCAACGTTTGTCGCTCTAAAAAGTCTTTACCAATCTCGGACAATTTCAGCTGATTTACTGTTTCATCCCATGCCGACTCCCAAATATACTCAAGATTATATCCTGCTGCCTTGATATCATCCAGTCTCTTCATTGTTAGACGATTGACCTCACCAAACGTCATACCCGATTTACGTCCTTGTTGATACTGAATATCGTCTTTGTGGTATTTCTTCAGGTCTGCATGAAACCAGCTTCCGAGGAACTCATATACCGTGTTGGTGGTGTCGTCAAAAGCATCGACATATATCTGCAAATCTGCTAGTTAATAATTTCGTTTGCCATCGCAATCGCGTTTGAGCTTGGCTGACGTAGTGTGGACAATGTAATCCAACCACTGATTCTCTTTGATAGATGCATTCTGCGACTTGACCAATGATTGCAATATAGCCACTGAATCCTTTGGCATGCAATCACTTCTCCATATAGTAATCGCCAGTTGTGCCAACGTCAGATAGCTAAACGGGTCAAATTTGTTGTCGGTTATCTTCAGAAAACAATCCCTGAAAGCGAACACTGCACGGCGTAGAATGGTCACGTCATTATGGCAATATCGTGCAATCTCTTTTGGACTTTCAAATATAAAACACTTGTATCTCTTTTCATGCCACCATTGGTACAGCTTTTGATAAGCCTTAGGTTGCAGTATTTCTGGATTATAGTACTTGATATCAGGATATATACCGATGTATTTCTCATTTTCCAACGTGTTGAAGAGATGTGGATAATACCCTTTTGATATTTCGTTTTCAAAGCCAAACATCTCTAGCAGAGCATTCAATGGACGTGACATGAACATATATGAATCAATGAACCTCACGTTGGCAATCTTAACACACAATATATCAGCCCCTGTGTACAATATATCCTTGGGAGGTTTTCTTTGAACGTTAATAACATGCTCTACTATCAATCTGAAGTCGAATTTGGAACCGCAATGGGCAATGTATGTATAACCTGAATGCTTCTCTAAACATGTCCATTCAAGAAACTCGTCTATTGTCTTGTGAATGACACATACACCATTATGATATTGACTCTCGCAGTGGTTGACGACAAGCTTGCCGCTGTCGTTTCGAGTTTCAAAATCGAAACACACAATTAATTCAGGTGACAGTACGGACTTCGGTTTGACCTGTGTCATGTAGCATCCGTGTTCATATAGATTACACACGACCTTACAGTTTGGGCATGCTTTGTATCCACACATGTGTTTCTCCTTAGGATTGAACTTGACATTGCACATCTTACATTTGTGAAGCTGATTGCACGTCACCAATTCTTTGTGCAAATTGTAACATTCTTCGTTCATGAATTTACGATTGCAAATATCACAATGATGCCATTGCTTGTTTCCTTTTGTCAACCGTACATCCTTGCTGGCAAATATGCATTTTTGAGATTTGCATTGGGTGCAAGATGGACGATAGGTCTTTCCTCTGAAGCAATCAATACGCGTGATAGGTTCATAATGATTGTCGTGCAACAATATATGAAAGCTGTCATTATAATTTGAATACTCATTGTGTTCGTTGAAGTACGGTGGGTAATACATGATTGGTTCACCGCCAAGTCGTTCAGTGATACCCCACACAAATATATTTCTGCTGTAATGCCTCTCTAAAACTGGAAAGTCTTCGATATTGATTCCTTCGTCAGCATCCTTTTTCGCAAACAATTCCAAACGCAATCGATATGAAACTGATGTTATGTTGCCCTTGTGACCGCTGGCGTCTCGTTCTAGTTGTTTCCACTTATTCTCGTATTGATTTTTACATACAACATTGTCGCTTAGCATTGTATCCAATTTCCGTTTTCTATCAAGCAGTTCCAAAGATTTGATGCCACAATTATTGCGGGATTCAATCTTAATGACACATTGCTTCAGTCGTAATTCTACGGTGTTTTTTGGTGCGGCTAAGCATCGAGACCCCTTGCCTTCTGGTGGTTTTGAAGAGTAATATTCTACCTCCACATCTTTAGCAACCTCAACCGACTTTTTTGTGCTATCTCCACCCTTAGGACTTTGCAGCATCTCTTCAAACTTCATCATCACATCTTGACGGTCGGAACCTTTCACCCATTTGGATGTAGTCCCATCCTCGAAGACCGCTCTCATTGATACTTGCTCAACTCCTTTTGTCTTCTCCGGTAACCAATAGTTCAGACTGCTACCATCAGGTGCTGCTCTTTGTAAAAACGTTGTAAAGGGAACCTTAAGTTTTTCAACATCGGTGCTGAATTTCTTGATATGTCTTTTTGAATCTCCGACGGTATACTTATTGATTTCATCAAGTCTACTTTGTTCTTGGACAGGTTTCTTCCCTATCTTGGTCCATTGTCGCCTGGTGACTTTCTCAACCTTCTCTTTCGATTTCCGATACTTCTTCTTATAATCACGTATGGCTTTCGTCCGATCGTCACCACTTAAATTTTTACTTTGTAAGTCTTCCCAATCTGCAGCAGTGAGCTTATGGCGCGCCTCAGGATTTTGCTTTCTCAATTTGGGGGGCATCTTCCTATAATATATAAATTATATTTTTGTGACGTCCGCTGCTCGGCGTTTTTCACGCCTTATTTGTTTTTTAATTCTTTCTCGTTTCTCAATATTAGCTATGGAGTCACGGAATGTCTTTACACCCGTATATTCTGCATTAGGTCGTTGAAATACTGGGTCACCTGTTATTGTGCCAGTGCTTGTTTGGTCCAAAGGAGCTACCATGATAGGAGCTATCCTACGAGGGGGCTTCGGTGGAAGAGCAGGGTCTTTAATAGGCTGTTGGTAGAGTGGTTGTCCGGTTGGAGTTCCATGGTCTAAAGCTGTTCTACTTTAGGTCTTCGTCTTTTTGGCCACTGGTCGGCCTCGTAAGCTTTTCAGCTTTTCAGCTTGTGTCATCTTACCGGGCCTCTTTTTAATTCCATGTTCTTGTCTATACTCCTGAGCACATTGCTTCAATTTTGCAATCCAGGTTTCTCTGGTCATGTATACATTAGGAATCAAAAAAGGTGGCACATTAGGTCATATTATAGACTATATATATAATAACCAGAATATGACCTAATATGCCACCTTTCTGATTTCATCGAGAAATCGTAAGTCAAATTCAGAAATAATATTTTCTTAGGGTATCTTATAGTGACCCAATGCCAGTCGAAGGGCAGAGAATTACCGATAGTGAAACGTTGGAACGTCTCGCCAGAATGAGAGAGAAAGCTTTAGAGACACGTCGAGCAAAGGCAAAAGTCAAATCAGATTTGAAGATGGCCGAACAACTTAAGGAAAATGAGAAAGTTGTGGCAGCTCAGGAAACCATTAAGAAAGCTACAACTACGATTAAACCGGAACCTCAGCCAGAATCGGACCCTGAACCGGAGGTTGAACACGTCGTTGTTAAAAAACCTAAGGCACCTAAAAAGAAACCCAAGAAGCAGGTAGTAATAGTTGAATCTGATAGTTCTGAATCAGAAGAAGAACCAGAGGTCATTGTTAGGAAGTCCACACGGCGTAAGCAAAGCCGAGTTGCATCGGACCCGGGAACAATCGAAGATTGTTCGTTTTCACCTCCACCTCGTTAGAAAGATGCAGAATTACATCCTCATTACGACAAAGCTTACTCTAGTCTATTTCTATCGTTATAGTATATGCAGTTCCAAAGACTGAAAGATAAATCATATGATATTCAAGTGCCAAAGAGTTCAGCGTTTCCAATTGACACACCCGATGATTTTATTCAATTGCACGGGGTTATCTTGGCCTGTGCGAAACGCGGCACTGGGAAGAGCTGTAGTCTTACACACCTACTTCGATTGATGAAACAAAACAATGCTTTAGACAGACTTATTCTTGTAAGTCCAACTTTTCATAATAACATGCATTACTATAATGACTTGCCACTCGATCAATCAGATGTATTAGAGCCTACTGTTGATGTTCTAAATCAGATTGAAGGCATCCTTGATACCGAGGCTCAAGAGTACGATGAATATCAAGAGAAGATGGAACGGTATAAGAAGTTAATGAAAATGTTAAACAATCATAACATCAGTATTTACGAGATTCCGGGTGAATTGCTATTGGAATTTGGTGATGAGAATGGAAACATTCTCCCCCCCCTACCACAAGTATAACGGTAAACGACCGGTGATTGCTGCCTTCTTTGATGACACCCAAGACACCGATCTGATGAGACCATCGAGTAAGCTAAGCAATATGGTTATCAAACATAGACATCTTGGAAAACTAAAGGACGGTGCATTGGGTATTTCATTGTTGTTCACAACCCAGAATTACACGAGTTCGAGCGGCGGGTTGCTAAAATCAATAAGAGGTAATCTTACACATATGTTAGTCTTCCGAAATAAGAATAAAAAAGAGATTGATAAAATAGGGGAGGAGGTCGGAGGGGAGATTCCAATCGAGGAATTCAACTCGGTATACAATCAGGCTATACAAGGGCCACATGATTTTCTGTTTATTGACCTGCATCGGAAATCGAGTCATTTAAGTATGTTCAGAAGGAATTTCAACGAGTGGATAATTCCCGGTCAGGTAGCTGAATCTTCTATGCAAGTTTGATAAGTATAGACTCCGGTATAGTACTTGTTCTCTTCATTATCATAATGGATTAAAAAAGGTGGCACATTAGGTCATATTATAGACTATATATAAGATAATGAGAATATGACCTAATCTGCCACCTTTTTTTTATTCTTCATTGTATGAGACTATTAGAATTGTTTAGTGGAACATGCTCAGTGAGCAAAATATTCAAAGACCTGCATAAAGATTGCGAAGTCGTCTCCCTTGATATATTCCCGAGGTTTAATCCTACTCACAACGTTGACATTCTGATGTGGGACTATACAGTGTACCCGCCAAATCATTTCGATACAATATGGGCATCTCCTCCTTGTACCGAGTATTCTAAAGCGAAACGAGTCGGGGTCAGAAACTTTGCATTGGCTGATGCAATAGTTAAGAGAACAATCGAGATTATTGAATACTACAAAGCAAGTCATTGGTACATTGAAAATCCCTCAGACGGAGGGCTATTAAAGCACCGAGATTTTATGAAACCGCTAGACATATACATGCATACATGTTGTTATTGTATGTATGGATGTACGTATCGCAAAGCGACGAACATTTGGACTAATAAACAAGGGCTAAAACTCAAAATGTGTAATAAACACATAATCCCGTGTCCATCAGTGGTGGCATATGGGAGACACCTTATACAAGCACAGCGAGCTCAAAGCTCACGTTCCGATGTGGGAACTTCGAAATCCCTTACTGCACTACACTCAATCCCTAAAAGTCTATTAATATATTTACTCAATTTCAAATGCATTTCCTTTGTAGATGGGGCTGATGATTAAGAAGTCTTGGAGGGCTGGAACAAAGTGCTCCCACTTCCTTGAATGAATGTAATTGTAAACCTTCTGATTGGAACCGGGCAGCTTAATCGTTATTATCTTCCCTGTTTTATCTCGTTGAGCACCATAACAATCGATTTCAAAAAAATCAAGAGCCTTGCCAATTGTGTATGGCGTCATCTTAGTTCCATCAAAATTTATCTTGAACGATTCTTTCAATGTCTTAATGTCTACATCCCAAGTCGGGTTGTTGGGCAGCATCATTGTTTCTTTGGCACCGTTTTGCTCAAATAGAGTCCACAAGATGTGGTTTGGGTCTTCTGAGAATTGTTTAAATCTGTTAACAAAGTTTACAAGTTTTCGATTCCACAAATCGCGAACGTAGTGGCCAGGTATATTTTCTAAAAATCTATTTTGGAAATAATATTTAGCGATGCAAAGTTTGTCATTCATTGTCGCTTCATTGCTCCAAACTTTTGGGTTCAGCTTTTCGTAAATGTCCACAATTTCTGTATCTTCAATGTCATCATACTCAAAGTAAGGAGCCGTTTCGTTTTCGCTCAATTTAGCCCACACCATCTCTCTCGTGCCTTGAGCGAGATTGCTATGAACACAGCCACATTTCCGGAGATACCAATGGTATACTCGTTCGTCTCTTGCAAAATACTCACACATTTGTTGGTTTGACATTTTTTGATGCATCTCACATTCAGGTGCATTATGTGGAATTACAAAACCTTTTAGCCTAAATTTGATTTGGTTTATGGTTGCACTTGTTTTGTATAGGTGAAGCTCATTTGTATGATATTGTCTCACCCTAAACATATTTTGAAAGAAGTCCCGGTATGACACCATGGCAGGGTCCAAAAATGCATATCGTTTATGAAAGTGCGGTGGATTGTTTGGTCCGGTATCAAAATTGACTCCCACCGTAATAGCAACATTGGAAATCACAAGTCGTTTAGAGGCCCACACCTCGTCAACATTAGATAAGGTTGATTTCGTTTCATCATCGCTCATCCCATGATAACAAATTATGTCATCTTGAGTGAGATTTGTATTGGATGCTATTGTTTGGTTAAGCTCTTTCATAATCATATCCTTGAATGTGTCCATGCCATAACACCAAACACTTTTGCCTTTCTTGAAATCAGTTTTGAAAGGATAGAAAAGATACACGTTTTCTCCATTGTTTAAAGCATCGATTAAAGATGCCTCCCGAATTTTTTTGTTTTCGTAATTGATTAATTGTTGTGGAGCTGGTGGTAGGTTGTTTCGGCTTTTGCATTGTCACGAGACGGAGACGGCATTGTGGTAGACTCTGGTGCCACAGGCAACATCAGTGGCACCAGGTCTAGGATCTCGGCTTTGGACACCTCCTCCACTATTGGTTTCTCTTATTCTCTACGGTGATGTCAGGACCTGTAGCCAGGACGGACGGCACATGCACGCTGCATCTGTACGGTCGAGAGATACTATCAGGGGAGTTAGATGAGTACTCTATTCCGGGCTGCCACTTTAAGGAGGGCGCCAGGACTCTTCTATCTAACCGGGTTATGCTCAGACACGGCTTCAGTTCTCCGGACTTCATCAGCATGACGTACACTCACTTGGACTCAGGCAAGACGTACCGTATCTTGGATAATCAGGTGGATTATCTCTGGGATGAGCCACAGAGCCCGCATACTCACCACTTCGGCTCAGCAGCTGTTAGGACCCGCACGGGAGACTCATCAGACTGGCAGTGGAGTAATAGTGAGTATTCTAAGTGGGCTACTACCCATGGCTCTCCTACGGCTACGGCTAAACTGGGTACTCCGGCTTTTGATGTATCTATGTATGGTGACTCTCTGCCTGTTGGCGAGGGTAACAATCACCCGGCTCTTGAGCACTGGTCTGTATCAGATGATTGTCACAGTAAGCAGTTGACGGGACAGTTCTTATATGGTAATATACCTTTCAGTATCAGTATGATTGACAGGCTATTTACTAAAGGCAACCATGACTTCCCCCTTGACCCGCATGATACCACCTACTTCTGAATTGTTCCGTATATGCCTCAGCATGAGATATGGCATAAGACCTGTACTATGGAGGCCCTGCATATCTATCCTAAAGGCAGCAAGAAGATCTTCAGTTTCTCACAGAAGCATACCTATGCATCCAGTCACCCACTGACACCGGCTGGCTCGGATGGCGGTCCTGGCAGAGCTTTCATTTATGGCACTCCTTTTGAGATCTGTATCCTGTTCAGGAATAGGAACACTCCTGTTCGGGTCAGTCCTTTTGTGGAGTTCCATGCAGTTATGGGACACGGCTCTACAGGCAGT
This sequence comes from Cymbomonas tetramitiformis, assembly GCA_001247695.2. NCBI lineage: Eukaryota > Viridiplantae > Chlorophyta > Pyramimonadophyceae > Pyramimonadales > Pyramimonadaceae > Cymbomonas > Cymbomonas tetramitiformis. The sequence goes on from LGRX02004309.1 coordinate 24,243, forward strand.
CTGCTCAGACTCTATGACTTACCTGGCATTCAGCTCGGTCGACCTTTGCTATCCAGGCGAGCTATTGCATCTATGCCGACCTGCTCTCAGTCTTGTGCAGTATGTTGTATGTGTAAGCTGAAGCACGTCGAACTTCCCGTATTTTGAATGTAGCCGTTCGAACAACGCCTGGTGCAACCGCCCCGCTGCCTCCTTCCGCGATTGAGGCGCGCTCTTCGCAGGGGGCTTTCTCGTCCTGGGGGCGTCAGTCAGAACCACCATCGGAGGTGTTGCCGGCTTTACTGCCTCTTGCTGGGGCGGCGATTTGGTGTTCGACCGCAAGCGAGAGGCCACCGTGCCTCTGAGGTGCCCCATCTGGACCTTGGCTGACACTTGCGGCGGAGTCTGTGCAGGCGCTATGGGTGCCTGGCACCCCGACGTCCCTCCCGCAGGAGGTAACCCAGTTTTTGACCGGGTGCGTGAGGCCACCACGCCACAAGGTTGCCCTGAGGCCTCCGTTGGCATTTCCAATGCCGCCTTCCCCGGTAGCTTGGACCGTCCCTTCGCGCGAAGGGACTTGAAGGCCCCCCGAAGAGCCCTTGCACTCTTCTTCAGGGAAGCACGCTGAAACGCCATCAGTGTCGCCCCTCTCGTGGGGGGCACTGTGACCTCCGTCAGGTGGTCCGCGCCGGGGTGTTTTCGCACCCCTCCAGCGTCTGATGTGACCTCCGTCGAGAGATCCGCGCCAGGGTGCTGCATCTGCACCCCTCCAGCGCCTGCCGTGACCTCCGTCAGGTGGTCCGCGCCGGGGTGCTCAGTTTGCACCCCTCCCGCGTCGGATGTGACCTCCGTCGGGAGATCCGCGCCAGGGTGCTGCATCTGCACCCCTCCAGCGCCTGCTGCGACCTCTTCTACCGGGAGGTCCTCGCAAGAGTGCTCAGCCCGCGACCCTCCAGCGTCTGATGTGACCTCCGTCGGGAGATCCGCGCCAGGGTGCTGCGTCTGCACCCCCCCAGCACCCGCTGTGACCTCTATTGGGAGGTCTTCGCAATGGCGCGGGACTCGAAGCTCTTTAGCGCCAAATTGGGACTCCATAGCCAACTCCGCCAGCTGCAGAGTGTCCACCGCGTCCAACCAGCTGTTTACCTCAGCAAGCTGGGTCAGGGTGCCCAAGGCTGGGCCCTCCTCAAAGAGGTCGGAGGTATCTAACACAGAGAGGGGGTCTTTCGGGAGGTCCGACTTAGCGTCGAGAATGCCGGCCTCCTTCAAGCCCTCCCGGGGCGTCTTCGCAGAGTAGTCGGGTCGCCGTGACAAGGCGTGTGGTACCAGTAGCAGGGCCCCTTTCACGTACTCCATGCGGGGGACCCCCACCTCCACGAGATCCATGTACCATCGTGCCTGCCGCCGACTCAGCTCCCTCCCCGGCTCCATCAGCCATTCCAGTGGCCGGTGGTCGCCTTGCAGCTTGAAGGCGGTGAAGATCAGGTAGTGCCGCCAGGTCACCGTGGTGCAGTGGTGAAGTCCGCAGAGCTCCCTCTCGCCCGTGTGGTAGTTCTGCTCAGCCGCGGAGAACTGCCGGCTCTCGTAGGCTATCACCTTAAGTCCTTCACCACAGTCCTGCATCAGGACTCCACCCAGCGCCACCCCACTCGCGTCGGTCTGCACTACGAAGGGGGCTGATCCGTCCGCTGCGGCCTTCACGTTCGGCAGGGCCAGAACGGGGGCGTCCACCAGTGCTGCTTTCAGCTCTTCGAAGGCCCACTGCTGCTCAGGGCCCCATCTCCACTCCACTTCGTTCTTGGTGAGCATGGTGAGGGGCTGCGCGATGTCGGAGAAACAATGAATGAACCGACGATAATAACCGGCTAGGCCCAGGAACTGCCGGACGTGAGTGACGTTCTCCAGCGCCGGCCAGTCCCGCACTGCCGCCACCTTGTCGTGCTGCGGCTTGCAGCCCTCACTGGACAGGGTGTGCCCAAGAAACCTCAAGGACTCCTTCAGCATCTGCGCCTTAGAGGCCTTGAGGTATACTCCTTTCTCACGACAGGTCTGAAGGAAGGTAAGGACATTGTCGTAGTGTTCTTGGACTCCACCCTTCCAGAACACCACCACATCGTCGATGAAGATTCGGACGAAAGGTAAGTGTCCCAAGGCTCTCTGCATCCTCCGCTGGTACTGTGACGGGGAATTCTGCAATCCCTGTGGCATCACCAGCCACTCGTAGGAGCCCATCTGGGTGGTGAACGCTGTCTTCTCCACGTCTTCCTCAGCCATGGGGACTTGCCAGAATCCATCCACGGCGTCGAAGGAGGAGAAGTGGGTGGCGCCCTGCATCTCGTCGAACATCAACTGAATGTCCGGCAGCGGGTACCGATCTCTCACTGTTTGAGAGTTCAGCTGGCGGTAATCCACCACCAGGCGCAGCGTGTTAGGTTGGCCCGGTTTGGGTACCATGAGACATGGTGCCGCGTAAGGACTGGATGAGGGTCTTATGTAGCCCTTCTCCACCAGCTGCTCGATGTGTTCCCGCAGTTGCCGAAGCTCTTCCACAGACATGCGGTAGGGACGGCGAAATGGGGGTCCTCCCTCCTTGTCCGGCTTAAGGGTGACTCTGGCCTCATCCTCCATCGACCGCCGCAGTTTGGACATCATGGGGAGGGCGTTGCTGGATCTGACACTGTGACACTCAAAACTGTCACATGTCACTTCCTATGGTAGGCTGGGTGACCGTCACCAGTAGACGGGAAACACCCGTTAGGTATTTATGTATGCCTCTGATTTATCTATGCGACTTTTACCGTTCTGATTTCCGTAACCCTTAACTCAGGGTTTATCTCTCGGTTAGATAAATATTACCGACGAACCATATATCTACCAGGTTTGGCCCCACTTGCGTTTTATTTAGCCACTGCGAGATTGCCGCCATGAGTGGCTAAGCTCGGACGCCTGGGATGGGGTGAGGCACTGCGCGCGTGAGAGTGCCGGCAGTCACGGGTATGGCCTAAATTTTATGGGTTGATTTACGGCACGCCGCACCGGTTGGAGACAGATTTTCTACGGGTCTTAACGTTGGATTGGTTTACGTTTTCTGGTTGGATCCCACACCGTTGCGTATCGGCCGCCGCTACCACACGACTTCCCGGGATTCTTTGATCTCTCACGGCTGCCGTATCGGCGACCCGCGCGTTTCTTGGCCGCCCGAGACTGCCGCACATCTCACGTTCCATTGCCTCACTCCACCCCTTCAGTCCTTCTCAAGATGGTTGCTTCTACTCGAGCCACCGCTAGCATGGCGAATCGCCGACGCGCACTAGCCACGATTTTTGATTCAGCAGCTGCGAGACACGCCAACACTCCAGCCACACCGCCGGCAGCTCAGCCGGCTGCCAATTCAGCAGGTGCTGCGTTCCTGGCCTCGGTGCGTACGCTTCAGCGGGAGCACTTCGACATGAAGGTCTCCAAGTCCGTTCGCCAGAAGTTATTCGAGGACAAGAACGGGCGATTTTCCGGGACTGAGTGCCACGCGTCCGCGCTCTTCGCCAGGATGGTCTCTGCGCTGCAGACGGCATTTGTCACGGAGGACATTGGTTTCGCACCCCTTTTCCTACTAGACGATGCTACCCTCCCCGTCCGCGTGGAGGCCAACGCCTTATTGTTCTCCACGCTCGAGCTCATGGTTGACCCCGCGTCGCCGGCGGCGGACTGGATGGACTCCTCGCACTCCACGTTCCCGAATGACGGTAAGCGGGTACTGCTTGAGTTTGCCCGCCACGTGATCCCCGCGGGTGACCCCTTTCAGGGTCAAGCGGACATGTTGAGCATCCGCATCTCTGCGGGCGTGGACCCGCATGACAAGATCAGCGACTTCAACGCCGCTCTGAAGGCTGCGAGAACGCGGGCGACACTCCACGATGAGGACGTGAAGGCGCTGTTCATCAAGTCCCTCGACACCGTCTTCTACCAACCGGTGGTGTCGCGGTTGCTCCTCCACGATCAACGAGCCGCCCACGACCTCCTCACAATTCAACAATGGGTGCGTGAATGCTACTCCGAGCACGTGCGGGCGGGCACCACCACGGCGTCCGCGCACCGCTACTCCCACGGTACGCATTTCATGGAGGGGGCCGCCGATGACTCCGGTGGACCCGGTGAGCTCGCGGACTTGAGGACGATGGTCCTCGACTTGAAGCGTCAGTTGGCCGCATTCCTCGACACCGCCGAGTCCGGGCCGGCTCCGCGGGGATTTACTCCTCGCGCGGACAAGCCGGACCGCCGCGTCAAGACCCGCTTCGCGGCCTCACCCCTCCCTAAAGGCGGGAATTGGTCTCAATCCGTCTCAAGGAAGGTGGCCTTTCACCGCGACAGCGGTGCGACCATCCCGTACTGCCAGAATCAGGTGTGTGCTAAGGGGAAAGCGCGGCATTGGCATCGGGACTGCCCGAACGGGGGCAGGACCGGGCTCTCGGCCTTCGCCTTCGCCGAGGAGGCCGAGAACTCCGTGTTGGCTGCGAAGTTCCAACACGCCATCGACAACGGCGACCCCGTGGAATTCGACGCCCTCTGCATGCTTGCGGGCGGTAAGCCGGAGGTCTTCACCGATCTTTCCGCGTGCTCGTTCTGCGAGGAGGACGGTGAGGTCCTCGTGTCCGCCGTCACCGAGTTCTCGGAGATGGCACACGCGGCTGGAGCTTCAACCATCAACATCAACACCTTCACTGCCGACTTGCCGGTGGTGTCGGAGCCGACCGCGCACTCCCCGCCCGCGTCGGTTGAATCCGAGGAGGAATGGACCGGTCCGCCGAACCCCTTCTGCCCTCCCGTCACCCGCACGTTTGCCGATTTCATTGAGAGCACGGGGGTTGCATTGGAGGCGCCCGACGAGCCGGCCGCGAGCATGAATTTGCTCTCCGCGGTTGAGGCACCGGAGCGCGTGGTGGGCTGCAAGCCCGCGACTTACGCCACGAGCGACGATGACGACGACGACCCGGTGGCACTGCCGCGGCCACGGTACGGCTGCGGGAACGGCATTCCGTGGTTCGCGAGGTCTCTCCTCACTTACTCCTTGGTGTGCGCACTCTTTGTGATTTGTGCCGCCGCCGCGCCACACGCCGTTGCCGGTGTCGGTGGTGCCGGTGCGCGCACATGCACGGATCCACCGGTCGGTGGTGCTGCGTGGGCTGCCTCGGCAGTCCCGGCCACGGAGGCTTCGCCAACTGAAATGGTTCATGACATGCCGTGTGCTATTCCACCTCGTCGCCACCGGCGTGGGCAGAGACGGCAGGGCCTCTATATGGCTCCGGTGCCGTGGCATCCCGGGCCGCCGCCGCCTGCCGAGTTGTTTGAGGACGGCCCTCCGCTGTCGCCGGCATCGTCTTCAGATGACGAGGCCCCACCGTCGGGCAACACTTGGCAGCACCCCGGTGCGGTGCAGCTTCCTGTGATCGAGGATTCGTCAATTTCGTCTACGAATGATTCACCACCGGCCCCGAGGGCCGGCAACTGCTTCACAATCACGCTGCTCCGAGCCGGACCGCCAGCTCCGAGAACCTCTAGTGGCTGAGGTTGATCACACCGTACCTGCCTAGGGATTAGCTGTAAAGTAGCTTCCTAGATGTGCAGAAGAGCTCTCTGAATTTGAGCTGTGTTTAGGGTTCTAGCACCTGACAACAGTATCTGACAATCTTTGCTGTGAGCTGGGACCGCCCTGACCAAGAGTACAGGCCCCCAGTTGTGCTACAGTTTCCTCCTGAAGTTGAGTAGGGAGTTTGTTACTTCGTTTCGCTACTAGCTGCGGTCACCACCCTAGGTGGTGTGCTGGATCTGACACTGTGACACTCAAAACTGTCACATGTCACTTCCTATGGTAGGCTGGGTGACCGTCACCAGTAGACGGGAAACACCCGTTAGGTATTTATGTATGCCTCTGATTTATCTATGCGACTTTTACCGTTCTGATTTCCGTAACCCTTAACTCAGGGTTTATCTCTCGGTTAGATATATATTACCGACGAACCATATATCTACCAGGCGTCACGCAGCTCCTCGGAGAACTCCTCGAAGAGTGCCCGGAACTTCTCCTTCCAGCGGGGTGCCACCTTGGCGTCCCTCGTGTCCTGCGGGATGTCTTTGGCGGTGCCCCCAGTATCCGGGGGTTCCAGCTTCCCCTGAGTGCTGGCCACAGGCTTCGCATCAGCTGCAGTGTCCACCGAGAGGCATACTGCCTCGGCCTCGACCGCGAGGAGTTCCGCGTCGGGATGATCCCCGGCTGCAGTGGCAGCGTAGGCCGAATCGGGCTCGCTGCCGTCCCTGCGCGCCATCATAAGCCACGCCGGCTGAGCGGAGGCGTCGCCCGTGAGCCTCTGCGCCTCCGCGTACATGAGGTGCTTGCGCAACTGCACAGCCGTCAGGAAGACCACATCGATGAGTCCGGCACAGTTGTCCCCGCGCCCACCAGCGCTTTTACCCGGGTTGCAGCCAGCGATGGTCACGAGCTCTTTACCCCCCCCCTTCGTCCTACGCGCGAAGGACACGGAGCCTTGACCGGCGTAATCCAGCATGATGGGAGAAAGGCTACGCAGCCATTTCCCCCCCCAGCATCGATAAAGGTGTAGACGGAAACGTCTTCGGCCTCATAAACCAGTTTACAGTTTGCATACAAAGCTCAACCTGACATTTCGTTCAGTGTACAGTATACAATAAAAAGATCTCGTTTCGTTGGATCAACCAAAAAGACATAATAGAATGATGTCCCTGCAACACCGGGACAGAGCGAGTCGATTGAAATCGATTTTAAAATCGAGCATTGTATACAAACATGCTGACTGCCTTAGCAGGAAAAACTACCGCCCGGCGCAAGCCAGGCTTGCGCTAGAAAATTACAGGATTGTGGCCGGAGTCCCCAACCTCGTGGGTTGGGAGGCTAGATCTGGCGCGTGCTGATTTCCGAGCCAGAGGTCCCGATTTGGATTACGGAGGGCTAATCGCGATTACGGGAACGGGGTGGGCGTGCACGAAAATCACCATCTCGGATTTTGGGATTGCGCCTGGATTTACATTTCACCCAACTAGGCTGACTGCGAAATAGCAATTCAATCACGTATATTTTTTGTGGTTATGAATTCAAAGTGACGATTTTCAGCAAGGACTGGCGCTATGATCGGGCAACCATCGAAGAGCACGAACCCGTCGGACAATCGTTGGAACTCTCGGGGGAAAACGTGGAGTGGGACAGCCGTCGCAATGCTGGCGATCATCCGACCAAAAGGCTCAGAAATATACTCTTAACTCACTTAGAGTTACAGACGACTTCAGATATCAGAATCTGTAATGCATACATGGTGGCGGACATTGATAATGCCATCCCGATTATGATCCCCTCATACATGCAAATGTAGCAACTGCCCTATTAAACCTCTGAACTTGATGCTACTTCACTCTCATAGAAAAAATAAGAGAATCTTGTGAATTTTGTAGGACAAATAGTTCGATAACACCGTCCTATACCAAAGGATGTTCACTATAGCACTGGTGCATATAGTCCCAGGCATGCCATTTTATCAGCAATAACCAGACTGAGTTTCACCAGTATTGAGAGCAACATATCTGTAAGACTTGGTTTCATTGTGCCAGGTGACCAACCGTCATAAATGTGGTGTCATATTCAACATATATCATAGCTGTTCATCATCAGATGTAACACTTCCGGCTTTGGCTGCCCAGCTCCAGGCATCACTAAACAACATTGCCGGGGTTTCTCCTTCAGAGTCCGCCACCTGAAATGTTGTAAAACTCTTGTAACACATTGAACCACATGCGTTTCACAATTTTACAAGGAAAGCTTTTAGAATGGAAGAGCATTCACTGAAAATGCTGGATGCCATAGCTGTTTGAAAACTTCACGAGTTATGGAAAACAAAATTGGAACCCTAATGTGTTAGCGTTTGAATATGTACCGACATGGAAATTGCTATAATATTTTTGAAGATGCTAAATGCCAGATGCCCTGGGAACTGAAGTTGGACCATTATTGGGAGTGCATCCATGATCCCAAGGTGAAAAGCTCGCAGAATGCTACGAGAAGACCAGTGGATTACCTCAATATCAGCACCGGCCTCGACCAAGCTTCGGCTAATCTGGTTCAACAGGGCAAGCCCCGTCAACAAATGTACACTGAACGGCATGAGGCCCGCCGACAAACGCAAGCCCACCATGATCACCATCCCAGTGGTAGTGAGAAGCATTCAGGAATTTTCCAGCTGCACTCAATGACAGACGAAATCTACCCGACCCGGGCCGGGGGACTTTTAAAGCCTCTCTCGCATGGGCCACAAGGGCATTTTAAATCGGAAGCATCATTCAGGTGAGGGGGAGAGAGCCAAGGGAGAGACTGGTGGGACCTTGTGCGATTCCTGTTCGGTTCCCTCAGCAATAATAATGCTGTTTGAACAAGGTGCCGCTCAGGTCACGGCAGGGACGCACCTGCTCGTGCTCTGTCAGTGCCGCGTAATGCAGCGCCGTCATGCCGTCGGTATCCTGCGCATCCGCGCCCCCATCCCCTTTACCCTTCAACAAAACTCGCAAGCCTCATATCACACTGCTGCGAAACATCGGGTACAAGACGTTGCCGTACACGTGGCACATACTCGATCACACGATGCAAGTCACAGGTACGAGAGCGGCAAAGCCCGCACCTGCAAAATGAGATCCGGACCGTGTTGAAGCAGTAAGCTGACTAACTCCACGTGGCCGCTATCCGTAGCCCAATGCAGCGCTGTCCGCCCCAAGTCGTCTGCACGCGCCCCACCCTCACCCCAAGCCGATTGCTTGAGCAAAACCTTGGAACAGCCAGCTGCAAATAAAAGGAGCCAATCAGGCATTGCAGTGCGCAACCCGAGTGCGTCTCAGGTTTAGCGGCCGCCTAGGATTATGAGAGTTGAATAAGGCAATCGATGAAACAATTCCTGTTAATCACTTGGAACTGTTCCAATCTGACTAGTTGCTGTAATTATTCTTGCTTTAAGCTTCTAGAAAATTCCGACTTTGCCGTCATGGCTTCGAAGTTAGCTCCCCCTTCTACTGGTATCTTTTCAGATGACTTTACTCAGTTGGACCTGGCTCGATTGGAACAGCTTCTTTCTTCTTACAAACTGGTGGCACCGGCGGACTCTAATTTGGTGGGCTGTATTCTGCACTTTGCTTCTCGTATCGACGACTTGGTTGCATATGCCCGTCGTGGTGAACCCTGTGAGGCCACGATTCTGCAGTCTTTTCACACTCTGATTTCACAGGTGTCGCCGGGCTCAGAGTCACGAGCTTTGATTGACGTCGAGGCACCTTTAATTCCTGGCATCGTTGAAGAGATGTTAACTTACGCGTACGGGATTCGTATCCGTCAGCTTCGTGATCCTTCTTTTGGTTGTCCTGGACGTGTGGCGTACGGTTTCTGTGGCGAGGTGGATTGTTTTGAGCAGTACCGTACAACTCCCACTTCCAGTGCGTACGGGACATGTGGTCTCAAGATTTGCAGCGTGAATAAGGTCTCTACGCATATGGTACATCACAACCAGGAGCGATTGCGTCAGAATAACTGTTTTTTTCTGAGTGACCTTCCTTACTGTCGGGCGATTACATGCGAGAGCGAGTCGCAAGATTACGTACATTGTCGCGTCTGCGCGGCTGTGATTCATAAAGAGTGTCTGGATGAATTCTTCGATGTTGGTAACTACGCCTTTTTCCGTGGAGACCGCAGTCATTTTATCTGTACGGATTGCTTTCTGCCTTTCCCTGAGCTCACGATGATGTATATTTCAGCGCGGAAGCCGCAGGAGGAGATCAATGTGTTGGTGATTCTACCCTTTCATGTTTCGCCCGCGAGTCAACGGGCGTACAGTCGTTTGCTGGAGACCTATAAGGGATTTGCAGGTCCGGAGTTGGCCTTTATGGGGGACTTCGATGAGCTGTCTGATGTGGACCCGGCCGGAGCGGATGATTCGTCCCCGCGAGTTTTGGAGCCTGCGCATAACCGTTTAGTTGAGATGCGAACTCAGCTTCTGAGTAGCCTGAGCCGCACGCGATCACGTGGTCAAAAAACGTCGGGAGGATCGACAGCGGGTAGTGAACCCAGTTCAGACGGTGGTTTGCAGCGGGGCAGTCCTATTCGGGCGGAACTGGTTGCTCGACTCAGTGCAGTTCGTTCTTTGAAGAAGTCCGAACCCGTTCCCTTAACCTTGGCCGGTGCAGGACACGTGGAACCCTCGGCTGGGCTTATATCTGCTAGCGAGGCTGTCGCGCGATATGTCGCTCCTGGACTCCGCGCTGAGCAGCCTTCCCTTGGTGTCACCGCGACCGTACCGACATCTCAGTCTTCTAACTTACTTGGTAGAATATCTGCGGTCGAGCCCATCGCGCACACGCTGCTACCGCCCGATCGTGGAGTCCGGCGTTTCGCGGAGAGTGAAGTACCTTTGGGAAGTTTGGGTCAGGCTGGTAATTACATCCATCCTGAACAGTTATCTGGTGGTCTTAATAATATAAATATTACGGCAACGGCACTGGACACTTGGACACTAACGTTGCTTCTTTGATGCCTGGTGCAACGCCCACGACTACGGCACCGGGGCCACCCGCGACTGCACCAAGCGGAGGTAACGCACTGTCTTTCGAGGATCTTTTGAACGCGGCTGTTGTTTCACATGGCTTGACGGATTTAGTTACGGGAGCTATTGATGGTCTGACCCTGCGTGACCTGGCGAGTCCTTCTTACCCGGGTAGAGAGATGATGGAAAACTATTCTGGTAATAGTACTGACAGTGTGTCGCGCAAGCAGATGCAGCGTATTATGCAGAGCGACACGCTGGGTGCCAGTTCGGAGTTCCAGTACACTCCTTTTCAGGAGCGTGCCGGGGATCTGATTCAGGATGGGGCAACTTTGCGCGTTAAGGACAAACTTCAGTTCCCTCACGTGGATCGTTTCCTGAGTTGGTGTAGGCGTCGATGTGAGGACTGGGAGCGTATTCGCGACAGTGGGATTGGGGTGTTCACTTATAACCCGGATCCCGCGAGTCCGTTTAAGGCGCACTATCGTACCGCAGTGATGATTGTTGCTCGTTATGAGTTCCTTATGGAACTGGTGGAGTACGTTCGGACTGAGATGCCCCACGTCCCGTTCGAGGCTACTTATGTCCTGATTACGTCGTACTATGTCACGGCACGCTGGACAAAGCAGCCTTTCACCACGGCGTTAAGTGAGGATCGTGACTTACTGCGATTGGGTTCCGAGAAGTTCACCACGGTGTCTGCTCGCCGTGAGAACTTACGCCGTTTGGTGATGGAGTCCTTTCCCACGGTTGCTTTTCAGCGAGTCCTGGCCCGTACGGGCTATGTTCCTACTCCGATGGTGCAGGGGGCTGGTTTACTTCCGGCCCCCCTTCAGTCTGGTGTGCTGTCGCCCCCGTCTGGGGCTGGGGCAGTCGTGCCTCCGGTGGCCTCCCGCCCGTGCCCTCTCTGCGGCAGCAGCGAGCACAGCTATTATGCTGGGAACTACACCCATACGGGCACTATTACCCGTGCGTGTAACCGAGTGAAAAGAGTGAACGGTGTCAAGATGAAGTTCGTGAAGAAGCACGCCTTTTCTGGTCCCTTGATGACACCGTGTGACTACACCGAGACCGTTTGAAGTCTCGGCAAGCAGTTAGCAGGTATACAAGACACAGAACCCTCCCCGTTACAGTCTGTTCTTTGGCCTTTGTCGTCCGAAACACCATCTGATGGCTTGGACACTGGTCTGGACTCTGTCTGTTGCGACGCGCGGCCTGTGCCTTCGGTATCTCATGCCACACAGCCAGCTCCGCGCTCAACACAGGTTCCTGTCTTAGCTTCTGAAGCGCCTACTACTGCGGAGCCTTTTCAGGCAGTCCGTGGTCTTCACTCCTTATTGCTCAGAGAGTTAGTCTATTGGTATGACACTCCTGAAGGTTGCCCTGTTCCTGGTGATCCACTTCTGTTTGACGCCTACACAGACAGTGGCCAGGTATTTAAACGGCAACTCATGACACTGGGTACCCGGCTCTATTCTGGAGTCTCTCTTTCTCCTGATGAGTGTATCTTCCGGGACCGAATACACTGGGTACGTCTGCGAGCCTCGGGCTCCAGGCACACTTTTATGGTTGTCTACACTTCTGATGGTTATCACCGGCTGCTGGTTCTGAAGGTTCCGCCTCGGAAATTTTCTTCTCCCGAGGCGAGGCACCGGCATGCCAGTCGCCAAATGACCTTCCATGACACTGCTGATGGTCTCTATTCTCCTGGAGTCCGCTATACAGCGGCCCTTTATGATTGGTTTCAACCTGGTGAGGAGGCACTTCAGCAATCTTGTCGTGAAGGCCACCGTATGAACTTTGTGGCCAAGCCTGCTCGTTTTAAGCGGGACAACCACCCTACTTGCTATGAGCACGCCGACCGGTCTGAGGCAGACCTGCTCCGGTCGGCTGAGCGCGGGGTCTTGGAAGGGCCATTACATTATGAGCCCTGGTGTGTGACTCAAATTGGGTCTCTTTATTGTCCAGTGAAGGACAACTTCCGGAACATTTGGAACGCCCGCACGTCTCGGGTTAATGAGTCCATGGCGCCGGCTCCCGCTGAGTATGACTACCTTCAGCCGGTGTTATCCTTGCAGCGGCCCCGTTGCCTTCAGGGTGGGTGGGACCTGAAGGACGCCTTCTGGAATAATCCCCGTTGGCAGCCTCATTGTGACTATATGGGGGTCCAACTGCCGTTGTCCAAGGACTTCTATCGGGCACGGTTTGACATGTTCGGGTTCTCGGATGCACCGAAGCACCAGGCCGAGATGGCTCAAGTCTTCAAGCGGATCCCGAATGGTACCGTTCATGCTGACGGTCGCTCGGAGTGCACGGGGATCTTTGTGGACGACGGGCACAGTGTTTATGACCGTCAGCTTGGCAAGGTTGAGAGTGACCGGCGGGCTTTTGCGGAAATCGACCAGTTGGCTGCTCTTGGTGTTCAGGCGGCGGCACAGAAAACTTTCTTGCCGGCTTCAGTTAAAGAGTATGTGGGCCGGGAGATTCACTCCGAGAGTCAGACAGTGACGCTCTCGAAGGCTCGGGCTGAGAAGTATGGTGCCGCAGTGGGTGACTTGCTCCAGAAGTATTCGCCAGGCGTTCAGGTACCCAGGCGTGAGTTGGCCGGTGTTATCGGCAAGCTTCAGTTTGTGGCTCCCCTTATTGTTGGTGGACAGAACATGCTATCTCCATTGTATGAGGCCCGCGACGCCTTTGTTAACCCCCTGGTGGCCTCCGCACCTGCCAAGATGCGGTGGGACGACGGGGTCTTTGTGCATTTGGATGATCGAGCTCGTGGAGAGCTTTCTCGCTTTGTGGGTCATATGAAGGATCGCCCTTCCAGGCGCTATTATTTGTATGAGGGCAAGCCCGAGGTATCTGGCATGTGGTTGGGTCAGCATTCTGGGGACCGTGAGTACCTCACGGGACACTGGCAGACTCCCGAGGGGATCCTGGCGCCTACTATAGATGCGTCGGGATGGCAGGGGGGAATCGCCCTTCGGGACTGGCGGCACATCCTGTCATTCCCTCCGGATCAGTGTGCTCCTCATAAGAGCTCCAACTTCCGTGAGGCGAGTACGGCGGCGTCGGCGGCTGAATTACTGGGTCCGGCACACCGTGGGGAATGCCTGCTTTTCCGTAGTGACAACTCTACCACGGTGTCGCTGATCAACAAGCAGGGTACTATGGCCCCAGCTCTTTGGGAGGTCGGTGAGCGAATCTTTAGTGCCGCCCGTATGTATGATCTGGATCTCGCCTGTGAGCATATTCCTGGAGTGGAGAATGGCCTCTCGGATGGTCTCTCCCGTTATGTGCGCCGGAAGGATTATTCTGACTGGCAGTACAGGAGGGACGAATTCCTCTCAGTTCAGTCAAAGTTGGTCAGACCCTTTACACTGGATGGTGGTGCGGACCCGGTGGGCACTAATGCCCACTTGCCCCGTTATTCCACGGAGGTGGACAGCTTCTTGGCCCGTTCTTTGGCCGGTGAGGCGGTGTATGCTAACCCCGACTATGCCCTTATCCGGGAGTATCTGCTGCATTTCTTGCAGTGTCAGCGGGACTCGCCGTATGACACGTCGGGTACCTTTGTAGTGCCGGTGTGGGACACTTATGACTGGTGGTACTTGGTGAAGGGGGGCCGGGTGCTTCGATATTACCCCCCTGACACTGAGTTGTTCACTACCCCGTCGTGGGAGCAGCTGGCGAATGCGGATGGCACTTATGGCTTTGGCTCCGGGCGCACCTTCCGGGGGCCGACCCGGTGGCCCGTGGTGGTCATTCACTTCCCCTCTTTGTTGCCTGCCAGGGGGAGCTCTCGAAGTGCTGCGGGAGCTGTTGTACCTGGTGACGGTGGCCCTTGGAGGGGAGTGCCAGTATTGTCGGGGGACGCCCAACGAGATCGTGTGCTGCTGTCTCAAATGCACCCGTCTGTTGTGCGTGGTGTGCTCCGGCGTTAAGCCGGGCCTTACGGCTCTGGTCCTTTGCGGTACCTGCTGGGTGGCGGCGGCTGGCTGGACGGGCCCATCGACGGGGGCATTGGCCCGTCTTGTGTCTCATATGGCGGCCCTGCGGGTGCGTGAAGGCACGACGGTGATTCAGCGCCGGGGGGTCCGGGACTTTCGGGACTTCTTGGTGCACGTTGCCGGGCACGACCTGCCGGCCTCCGTGCAGGATGTCATGGGGTATATCGCATATGCGGTGGAGGTCCGGCCGTTCAGGCTGGACTCCTCTACGGTGCGGAGCTACCTTACTGGTGTCACAGCATGGCATTATGAAATGCGGGACACGCTGGGCGAGGCGCCTATCCTGGAGGAGGACGGCAGCCCGCTCGTGTTGCGCATCCCAACTAAGCACCCCTCTGTGCGGGCGTTGCTGACGGTGTTGGACAAGCATTACAAGCGGCCGTCCAAGGCCAAGCGGGCTTGGACCCCGGCTGAGTGGCGCCGCATTTTCCACTTCGGCTTCGTCCTGAGTGGGCGTTCGGGCCGGTTCCAGCAGCTGGTGTATATGATGAAGACCTTTGGCTGCTTGAGGCCGGGGGCAGTGCGGTGGCTGCGTGTGTACTTTGACCTCTATTGGGAGGGTCCGTCGTTGTGCATTCACTGGAGGAAGCCTCCGGTGCCGACGGACCCTCATGTGCTGGTGGTGCACAATGATGAGGAGCTTTCCCCTTACATCCGGGGCTCCTTGGTGTTCGATAAGAATGCTGACGCCCGGAAGCCCAAGGAGTTCTTCATTCCGAGCGAGGTGCCGGCTCTGGGGGTATTCCCGGTGCAGATGTTGGAGGAGTATGTGGTCCGTGAGGGGCTGACCTCCGGCTCCTTGCTGTGTCGTGCGCCGAAAGGGGCATCGGGTTGGTACCCCGGGCCTTACTCCGGCTTTGGTCGGGCTTATCAGAAGGCTTTTGCTCGGGCTTTCCCCGGCCGGGATGATGCCTGCCACTACGGGGGTGGCTCCCCGAGGAAGTCTCTTGGTCAGTGGCTGTGGACTTATGGTTGGTCACACCGGGTTATCTCTGATGTGGGCGGTTGGTACACGCCTAAGGTGGCCATGGACCTGTATTTCACGACTCACAGGTTCACTATCTTGCGGGCATTGCGGCAGTTGGGGGCTGAAGCTGGGGGTGTGACTGTGACGCATTTCAGATGATGCGCCGGATGACTCCGCGCTTCATCTGCAGATCTTGACCCGTATGGAGAAGACCCTGAATGTGGAGGCGGGTTCTCTAGTGGGCATCAAGATGGATGGTTATTATGTTTATGACAAGTATCGGCTGGCTCGGGTGACGGACTTGCCCGACGAGGCCACTACGGATTCGGACTATGTGCTCTCGGATTATTATGAGGATTGGCGGGACACTCTGGATGATGATGATGAAGATGATTGTGAATGGTGAGCTGCAGTGTGGCTGTGGCTCTAATGGTATTGTTTTACTTTTGGGCTGGGCGTGGCGCCTGGCTATTGTGGTTATTTATTACTTCTGGAATTGAGTGGCTATTACCTGGTTATTATATATCTGGGTCTGGGCTCCTCGGCAATTGCTGTGACTGGTGGTGCGTGTGATTCTGAATCTGCGCCTCTTTGTTTGGCTGGTGCCTGAATGTTTTATGTTTTACGGCCTAGCCGGCTTGGCTATTATCTGGTGGTTTATATGCTTCTGGATCTGGACTTGTTGGCCGTGGCTATTATCTGGTTATGTGTGTGATTCGGAATCTGCACTTCTTAATTATCTGGTGGTTTCTATGCTCCTGGACTTGGACTTTGCCTTGCAGTGTGCTCCGGGGTTGCCATTAACCGTGTGTGACAGGCCTGCTTATCCACCCTTATACTTTTATGGAGAGATGGTGGGAGCTCTGGACAGGCGGACGGATAGGACCACGCCTGTCCAGATTCGGTTCAGTTTTCACCAAACATATGTGTACAACTGCAGTGACCACATGCATGTGTACAAATGCAGTGACCAAAGCAATGAGTATATAAGCATGCAACGGCAGAAAAAGTTTAGCTATAAGCGATGAGAATCAGCGACAGAGGCGATGAGTTTCAAGTGTTTTTATGCGGAATATGGCAGGCGCTATGCAGCACCGTCCGATCTGATCTGATTAGATCGACCCTTAGATTGCAGTTATTCTGACAGTGACATCGGATCTGAGAGTATGACACTGTTGTCGAGGGACTATGACACCGTCACATCGAAACTCGGCCGCCTAGGATTGTGAGAGTTGAATAAAGCAATCGATGAAACAATTCCTGTTAATCAGTTGGAACTGTTCCAATCTGACTAGTTGCTGTAATTATTCTTGCTTTAAGCTTCCCGACCCGGCCCTCCCAATGGGAGCTCTGGACAGGCGGACGGATAGGACCACGCCTGTCCAGATTCGGTTCGGTTTTCACCAAACATATGTGTACAACTGCAGTGACCACATGCATGTGAACAACTGCAGTGACCAAAGCAATGAGTATATAAGCATGCAACAGCAGAAAAACAGATCCCCACGGCCGCGTGTGCCCACTGCGCCAAAGGAGAAGGCAGGCGTATTCTCGCGCCGACGGGCCGCCTCGAAGAGGGATAGGCAAACATGAAGCATCCCCACAGAGCTGCTGCACACGCAAGTGACGTGTCATCCCCACAAAGCTGCTGCACACGCAAGTAACATGTCATCCCCATAAAGGCTGCTGCACACGTAAATGACATGTCATCCCCAC
>LGRX02004310.1:0-45535 GCA_001247695.2 Cymbomonas tetramitiformis
TATCGCGACGGAGTCCGTGCAGGACATTGTGCTGGCCCTGCAGGCTGAGCCCGACCCCGCGATTACGTTGTGTGTCACGGACGTGCCAAACCTAGCGGCAGGAAAGCAGTCGCAACCGCTGGTCACGCACGGGAAGGCGAGTCCGAACGGGGTGACCGTGCAGGAGGCCGTATGGTACTTCATGGATATGAAAAGGCGACAGAGGTGGACTGATGACCATTTCGACACCTTCCTGAAAGTCCTGAAGGTGCTCCTGGGCGGCAATACTTGCAACCTGCCGGGATCGCTATGGCACATGAGACGGGCGCTCGGTGCGGAGAGCGTATGGGACTATGCGATACACGTGTGTCCCAAGTTCCACCGCAATTTCGCATGGCAAAACGGGGAGGGAAAGCCGGGGAAGAGGGTGCAAGAGGTATGCGGCGTGCCCACGAAGCGTGGGGCGGATGGCGAGCCCACAGAGTGGTGCACGGAGGAGAGGTACGACGTTGTTAAAACGGCGCGCGGGGAGGAGTATCGTCCCAAGGAGTACTACTTCTATTTCACCGTGAAGCGGGTGGTGCGGCGCTGGATGATGGACTACGACTTTGCTAAGCAGCGTGCGAGTCCCACGGCCAGAGCTCCCGAAAACGCTTGTGTCATGAGCAGCCCGCACGGGCTACGAGTAAACAAGCACCCTAGCGTCGGTGGCAGACTACTGCGTGAGACGCCAAGTGGGAACCAGGAGAAACCAGGGGTATTACGAACTGGGATGGGCATCGAATATGGAGAGGACGACGGGCAAGCAAAGAAGCATGACAAACAGTGCGACCCGTGCCGATGTTCTTACTCCTTGTAACGGACGAGTGCCGCGGGTGATTGTATACGAACGTTGCCGATAGGCGATGCGTGATGGGTGAAAGGACCGCAACTGACTAGCGCGTTGCCATCGCAGGAATTGGTCCACGCGTTTCGGCGCGATGCGAAGTGCGGACCTCCCTCCCAAGGTAGGTAGTGCGTCACGACGTGTGACAAAGCCCAACCCGCAGTCAACATCTACATGAGTGTGTGCGCACGGAGGTGCGTGTGACGCTCCATCGCGGCTTGAAGAGATCATAGGCTATTGCGCTTGACTGCGTGTGCAATGGAGGGTATCCGCAGGAACGTGTGAAGATGAGGCACTGCGGTGTGATCTCGATTGCCCCTGGCCCACGTCAACACTGGAAGGACGTCGACGTGTTGCTAGAACCCATGATGGAAGAGCTGAAACAACTGAGTAAGGGCCATGCCGATGCTGACCAAACCCCTTTCAGGGTGTATGACGGGTACTTCCAGGTGTGGCATGAACAGTTCAGCGTGTTCCTGATGTTATGCTACTGCGATACGATTGCGCGTAACGACTTGGGGAAGTTCGCTCCCGTGGCGGCAAGGCGCAACGACTTCAAAAGCATCTGGGAGGCCACTAAGGGCCCTAACGGTAATGGTATGTACTGCTTGGGCTATGCGAACCCCATCTCGCAGACATACTTGGACGAAGGGGAGGTGTTGTATGCCAATGATCCGAGTGTGTGGTTAACCAAGGAGGACCACAAGGAATTGGTGAGGCTGACCGCGGAGGATGGTGTGGATCCGATGCGAACCGGCCGATATGCAGCCGGGCCGTTAGAGCAGCTGGACTACTTTGACCCCATCTACGGGTACGTGCTACCGTTTATGCACATGATGTGTTATGGCTACTATCCGGGCCACTAGTCCTTGCCCAAGGACTAGGCGGAAATGCACATTACGGCCGGATTAATGGTCCTTAGACCCAACACCATGCTTCAAAAAATCCTTTGGGACACAACCTAAGTGCCTATCTTTGTGGGAAGTTGAATTTCAAAGTTTGGGTACCCGTAATCTAGCCGCGGTTTAGGGCTATGTCATGCTCTAAATTTAATTCATTTGGCTAGTCCTTGGGGAAGGACTAGTGGCGGCATGGCCCCTAATGGCCCCTTAGATGGATAGGGGGTGATGTACCACCACCCACACATCAGATTTATGACCCAATGTAAAGGTGCATAACCGTAAATGGCGTATAATGACGATATATTATGCTCTCAGCGCATGGTAAACACCATCACTAAGACGAAAATGCTGAATTATGACATTTTTCGACCCAAAATTCGAGCAAAATATTCAATAACACGCACCCTAATGGTTGGAAAATTCCCCAAAAAATACCGAGGTATAGTTTGAAGTCATATTTATGCATCACTATGCTCACTATTTGTAATATGTCCCATAGACCACATGATATGGGCCATGCAAAGCTGCAATTTGGGCAATGTGGCCCCATACTTAAGCAGTTCCAGCTGATATAAATATGACAAGTACCACCAAGTAGTAGCCATATAGCGACCAATGGCATAACCCCAACTCGCCGCCACGCCCACCTATCATTGTATAGGCTATACTTGTGCAATATTACCACTTGCGGCACCTATCTAGGACCTAGAGCTCTCCCAAAAAAATCATGAAAATCAGGTACTGAAATCAGCTTGGCGATTTGAATGGATTTCATGGAAATAGTAGGGTGCATGCCACATGGGCGTCCACCGACAACAACATGCGCCATCCCGTGGCCAATGGGACATTAAGGGACTTAGTTTAGGTCACATTGATGACACAAACCGAGTCATAGGGTCACTGGCATTGGCTAGGTCGTCCCCAAAAAATCGACGGCGCTAGTCCTTCCTCAAGGACTAGTTTTCAATTTAGTCCTTGGGGAAGGACTGTCGGATAGTAGCCAGTTACGGCGTCATCAAGAAGTTCCTGAAAATGCTGCGAAACAAGGTGAACAATTGCCCAAACACGTGCTATTTCTCACCCATGCAACTGAAGCAGTTGCAGGCCAACGGAAAGGGACTGACCGCGCCGCATGACATGCACCGGGAGTATCAGGACTTCGTGCAATACGCGGGTGAGCACCCGGATCTAACCACGGATACCGACACCCATCACCTTGCATGTGCCTTGTTTAGTAGGAACGGGCGTGGCAGATGCGCCAACCTTATTCGCCCGGTCCGCGTGCAACCATGTTTGTGTGCACCGGCAGGGAATGGCCACACCTACTAACCGTAGGGATGGATGCTACTACAACCAGGTATATATGTATGCACTGCTGTTAGTTTGTTGGTGTCATTTCATACGCGGGGAGGCTGAGCCGGTTGCCTAACATCTGTAAAAAGCTCGCTGTTGCAGGGAACTACACCATGGAGGACATGCTGAACTTTATCTTGATTTTCAGTCCGATGGTGTTCATGGATGTTCTGAAGAACTTGAATCCGGAGTTGGACAAGGCTTGGTGGACTTTGCGGCGGGCGGTGCTCTACTTTATGAGAGGGCCTGCAATAGGATTGTGTGGGGACCTCCAGTCCCGTGCGGAGCCCCGGAAGGAGGCCGGGAAAGAGCTGTGGGCCTTTGCGGTGATTGTGGAACAGCAATGCCCCATGAACATGTTGACGTTGAATCTGCGCATGGCGGTCGTTCACTTGTGCAAGCAAGAGGAGGAAACCGGCGTGGTGAGCAGCACCAACGAGCTCTGGGTCGAGCGTCTCCTGGGCGACAGCAAGGGGGTGGTGCCAGCCCCGGTTGGAGGTAAGGCGATCGACACGTGCATAGCGAACGCGTATCTCACGAAAGAGGCGGTGGACGACATGGCGTGGAGCTACGAAGGGATCCGCTTCCTTCCGGATATGCTCACGGAGATGGCCATGGCCAAGGGCGGCGAATACCATGATTCTGGGACCACCAGGGCTGACGATTCCTCCAAGGTGTGCCATCTCCTTGACACCGGCCACTATCTCGTCCGCGACGGTGTGCCAACCGCTGCGTTGGCAAACGAGGAGGGGGGTCGTCTGCACCGGGAACTGGTGGGGTGCGTCCGATCCCTTTTTGGCGATCACGCAAGCCCTTCCCTGGATGCCATGGACGTCCTTCGATTCTCGCGCATGCGAAGAGGCGATGAGGACTTCACATCCCGGGTTTACACCCGGGCAAAAACGCGTATCTCCTTCAACGTGGCTTTGAGTACATGCGCGGCCGACGCTTTTGAGTACGGCACCGTGGAGGCTTACTACTTGATCTTCCTGAAGCGTTCCGCCGAGAACTCCGCCGCCAACGACACCGTGTGCCGCCTGGCTATGGTGACCGCCTACCCCACTGTTGAGGACCTTACCATGAACAGCCGGGGCGTGTATGTGTGCAACGAGGCAGAAAAACGTACCCTTCTCCTACCGGTAAGCCGTCTCGAAACCAAGGTCATTATCCATCGCCCACCTGGAAACCGCGTACCTCTACACGCCACTTACCTATGGCCGGGGATGAAAGCGGTACGTTGCAAGAAGCAATAGCGCAAGCTACTTCATCAGCTCCGCGCAGCAATCGAAGGAGGACACCGAACGCCGCGCAGCTTCATCAGCTCCGTCCAATTGCTCTGTGTAGATAGCGAATGCCTGCTTGCCACATGGAACGTATCTGTTCCAGTGGTACTTTTAGTAGCATCGGCAGTCCCTCTTAGCATGCCACGTGGAACAATCTGGAATTTCTGTTAATAGCTAGTGGTGCTAGTGTTAATATACATGCCACGTGGAACAATCTGGAATTTCTGTTAATATCTAGTGGTGCTAGTGTTAATAGTCATGCCACGTGGACGATCCGGTCAAATCTGTTAATTTATGACCGTTTACAGTCTGCCAAGTGTTAGTATCCGGTAAAACTGTTAATCCGAGTGCCACGTGTATGATTCCTATTAAAAGTGTTAATTTTCTGTTAATATTCCTTACATGTGTAACGATCTGGCGAGGGGGGCCTATTTCAACTCCCTCCGACACCCCTCCGATTAAGTGTTAACATTCTGTTAAAATTGTGTTAAATTAACATTCTGTTAACATTCTGTTAACATGAATTATATAATGTTAAACTTTCGCCCAAGAGCCAATCATTATCTACCACCGGGATTTATAACACCACTATTAACAGTTCCTACCCGTTAACACTTTTTAACACATAATTAACACTTTTTAACACTTTATTAACAGAAATCCTCAGTGGTGTGCTTCCCCGTACGGATCGTTGGGGTCCACGTCACTGTGACCCCCCGCCGGCCCGCAGATACTCGTCGTAGTCGTTGGGGTCTGCCTCGTACTCATACGCAGACTCCTCGCCAGCACTACGGCCAAATGGGTTGTCGGGGTCTACGTCACTGTGGCCCCCTGCTCTCAGGTACTCATCGTGAGGGCAGTGACCGTCTGCGACAGGCTCCTCCGTCCTCCGGCTCATCCTCCTGTACCCCTCCAGCGTTCGTCGCGTGGGCCCCTGCAGGGAAGCCCTCACCGGGGTGCTCTGCGTGCACCCCTCCAGTGGTACGAAAGGCCCCTGCTGGGTAGCCCGTGCCGGGGCGCTCTGCGCGCACCCCTCCAGCACCATAGGTGGCCTGAGCTCCCACCTGCAAGCAATGTAGATATCTTCCGCGGAGGTGACTCGGCCCGCATTGGGAATTTACTTCGGCCACATTTCGGCCCGTCTCGGCCCGAACCCAAAAATGCCCGCCGCAGGCGCAAAATTTTAATTTTAAGTATGACAATTTGTCAAAAATCGACAAAATTTTGGAAATTTATCGATTTTCCCCTCAATGCGACTCGGCCCATCCGCAACTTTTCCTTCGGCCCGCCTTCGGCCCGGACCTCCGTGACACGGCCCCGGGCCGGCCAATCCCAGGAAGATATCTTCCCTGCCTGCAAGCCTGACGCAGCCAGCACCGCCGCCTCTTCCTGCCGACGATACGCCAGCCAGCGTGCCGCCTCCTCAGCACTCCTAGCAGTGTCCCTGGCAGCGTCTGAGCCGGGGAGTGAAGTGCAGGGGCGTAAGGGGAGGGAACCCCCCCGAAGGGGAAACCCCCAGACCAGGTCCATGGTACAGCGGGGACCGGTCTAGGAACTGCTGCTGGGGTGTGGTACACCGGGACGGTTCCTGAGGGATGTGGCTGTGGGTAAGGGCTGAGTGGAGTAAGGCGGGGGTCTGCGAGGGGGACCTGAGGTGGTTGATATGGCAGGGGACTGGGCTGTCCCGGGGCCATGAGTACTGCAGGTCCGGTGGTGGAGGGTGGAAAGAAGCCAACAACAAGTGAGGGTGGAAAGGTGAATGGAGACGGGGGTACGGCGTATGGGTCGTAGGGCGGCTGCATATCTGGAAGTAGGCAGGCTAGTTCTGTTGTGGAAGTTGAGGTAACGGTAGAGGCTGGAAACCCTCAGGAAGTGTGAACGGGTCCTCTTCGTCGTCCGACGTAGTGGGGGACACTGAAGGGGAAGGAGGGAAGCCGCCAAATGCAATACCAGGTTGCTGAAGAGGTCCAGGAGGGTAGACCCACTTGCCAAAGCCCTGTTTCCACCACTGTCGGTTGTACGTGTCGCCAATACCAAAGGGTATGGCCATATGCTGGTGGTCACTGTGGCTCACCAGAATATGAGGGGTGCAGCTTTAGGGTTGCAGTGGAAGAGCTACAAGTCCAGGAAGCTGCCAGTTGATGCAGAAAATATTGCAGTAGGTTGTCCAGTTTCAGCAGGAAGAATTGTGGCTTGTTCCACCAAGAAGGTCGTCGCACTCGTGGAGGGGGCTCTAAAGTAGTTCCCAGGTGCAGTGATATGGTGGTCCAGAGCTCCAAACTGGTATTGGCGAGCTAGAAGGTCAAGCCAGAAAGTTTGTACACACTCTAGGCAGGCGAAATCCTCCACGAATTGGTCAACACGAACACGTACAGCTCGGTACTTCGCGGCTCTGGTTATACCCTCCAGACGACACCAGTGACACTCCGGCATACGCGTGGATAATGGGTGCAAATAGAGCTCAAATATCCACAGAGTCCAGAAAGTGCCAGAGTCCAGCAAGCAGCTATCTAGCGAAGAAAATGTTGAAACATGTTGTCTAGTTTCGGTAGGAAGAGTTGCAGCCGGTTCCACGAAGTTTGAAAATCGATGAAAAATGTCTACTTTTATTCAACAGGGAATAAAAGTAGACACAGTGTTAAGGAGTCCAGAAAAGGGCTGTACTGTACACTTGCTGCCTGCAGCTGAGGTCGCTGGCACCACTATTGGAGTTGAGAATAATGTTGAAAGGGGCTCTCTAGTGGTGTCAAAGTAGTCCTCGCTGCATTTTTGTCCATTTTCTCAAAATTTTGCCAGGGCTCCGCGACACAGATTTTAAGTGCCTAAGTATGGGCTGAGGTCAAGATGCTGCAACCAAAAAAGCTCAGCAAGGTCCCATAGCTCCAGAAAGTGGTATATACTGGCCAAAAATATTCATACTAAGAAAAATAAAGGATTTCCACCGCCCAGAAGTCCATATTTGAAGCTGACTGAGTGTAATCAAGGCTGAAAACTCAGGGTTTTTACTCAAAAAGGCAAGATTCAGCACATATTTTGAAGAAATAAGCTGTTTGAGGGTGAACCACTGTTAGATGCAAGTTGGAAAGGTTGCAGATAGTCCATAAAAATTGCATAAAAGTTGGTACCAGACATATCCTCTCCCCCCCAATATGTGCTGCCGAGCCAGAATACGCAATTAAGGAGCGCGCGGCGAGCGAAAAAGCGGTATTTTGGCCCAAAAGCTGACAAAAGCCGGCGTCGCCCGAAGATGCTAGGCCGAAAAAGCTGCCAACAACCTCAAAATATCCACAGCAAACACCCTGGAAGCCCGCCACGAAGTATCCAAGCCGTTACCAACAGGTCCAGAAGTTGCATGCGCGAGCGCGAGCGAGCGAAACCGGTGCAACTAACGACCAAAACGGTCCCGCCTCAAGGACGCTAACCCGTTAAGTCGCCAGAACAACCGAAACGCACGAGAAAAACATATCAGAACGTCGCAACGAAAGCCGAAAGCAGTTTGCCACAGGCCGAACGTGCGCATGTAAGTACGCAAAGCGAGCGAGAGCGAGCTAAAAAGACGCTCACACGCCCAAGATACCAAATTGTCCCAGGGATATTCCCAGGAGTAAACTATTATCCTCTATTATCTTGAGGAATCATATCATATATTCATATATACTATTTAACATAAACCCAGACAGCAAGAGTTATTACTTTCTACTGTCCAAGTCTGAGAGGCCAACTCTGTTGCCTCTCTTTATTCTCTCCTCTGAGCTCACATATTATTTTCCCCAACTGTTCGCTCAGGCAATGTCACATCCACTCACTAATTTCCCTAATAGTTCGCTACTCTTATTCTCATCGAAATCAGACCCCCCCCTATTCTGGGTGTTTCAGCAGGTACGTCGTGCCTCCTGGCACAGTGGATGTGCTTGACGGCACCAGTGAATACCTTGACCTGTAATATGCCCGTAAGCAATAGTCCAAAATCATGCTGTCGTGGCACTACCTCTCCAACAAAGTAATGCCTCTCAAACGTTCCTGTTACGCTGAGAGGGCACATGCCATTCATGCAGCCTTAAAGGCATGTAAGAACGAATCGGGCGACCCCAAAAATTGCTATGGCATTCGCAGAGACCTTTTGGATATTGTCATTGATGATAGGGAATTAGACAAAGATGGATGTGAACTTTTCTGCAACCCGCTGAACTCCCACCCCAGAATATACTCAAGAAGGTGTATCCCCACGGAACAAATGAAAACTGCACTTCTTCCCTTCCGCTCCAATGGAAGAATTGGCTTTGACGGTCTTATTTTTTATGCATATGTTGATCCGATGGCAAAGAAAGGTAGAAATATATATGGGAACCCACCGTTTAACGGCACAAGACAAAGACACGGTTTCAGCAGACACGGCTACCCTGGAACTTGACCTTCGAGCGGCTGATACTGTTCCGGCGCGAGCCAAGCTCGCGTATTTAAGCACAATTTACTGCTAGGCGTATCATGCCATCCTGGGTACCAAGAGATGAGAACGCTGTAAAAATCAGTCGGACACTTTCCGTCGTTAGATTAAAAAAGTAGGGCTCTAGATGTATTTATGTATTTTCATAGCGTTCGTATCTTGCGGCTAGGTTTGCCATCACGTATCACAGTTGTTGTCCGATAAAGAGTGCAATAGGTGAGATATTTCCTTTTCTTTGTTGGGTTAGCGAATAGGAATCGCAGTCGATCGATCATGGATACGAGGATTTTCGTTCTCAAGTTCAATTGGTTGAAAGGCGTTGTCGTTCCTTCAAAGTTCAAACACTTTATAGTCGAGATCCCCCACGAGTTGGAGAAATACTTTTTGAGTCCGAACCTGGCGGCCAGACCGCTCTCTTAAGTACGGCAAGAAGCTTTTGTGCGGGAATTTTGCAGGCGGATGTGGGTAGTGTTTTGTTTAATAGGGCTGTCCTTTGTCAAGACGATGGACCTCGTATGTTCATCCGGTTTCATGTTTCTCTGCGCCGCTGGCTCAGGATCTGTTGTTTGTTGCCAAGGTTGTGCTTGGCTTTTCTGCGTGATTTTTTTTTCAGACATTCCTCTTTAGCTACTTCGCAAACCACGACTGCTCCACATGGCCGCCTCTCCTTGTTTTAACGTTTGACAAATTTGTGCGCATGCCTTGTCTGCATTTTTGCGATCTTGCGTTTAGAAACGCGATCTTGTTTTTAGAATGGTGTAGGAACTGTTGCGTCACGTGTTCGTATTCGAAGAGGTAGCAGCGCGTCTGGGGATCTATCCTGGCGGGATTAACCCCGGTCTTGGTTGCCCATGCTACCGTACTGATGTTTAGGATTGCTTTACTTTCCCTGGCTGTAGTGAAATATGTTGCGCTGATTATTTTTCTTTCACCGACTGACAATATATATTGCCCATCCTGCAGGAGCGAAGGGAGGATGTGCCAAGCGTTTTGGGATGTTGGCGGCGAGGAAGACGCGCCAACGTTGTAGGATCTTGGCGCGAACCTGTCATAGTGCAATTTCTCGGTTTCGGTGTATAGCGTGTATTCCTGCACTGCGCCTTCTTCTTTAGTTCAGCATGTTAACATCATTTCTTTGTCCGGGTTGCCGACAGTTTCAGCGAATAACTAGGTAGGATCATAATTTGTAAACACTATTTAATTTGCCTGCGCCCACTATATGAGCCCTAGCCGCTTTAGCTATTTTCTCACGATCTTGAAGCTATCACATAGAATTCTCTAGCTCATGTTAATGAATTTTTGCCTTTTTAAAAATTTGGTAAAGCAGGAGTATTAGTTTTAAAATTATTCACTGCAACATGCTTTGCCATGCTGCATATGTGTTTGTTGAGTGCTCGAACTTTTCAAATATACAGGTTGGCCCACTAAAACTACTACATCGGAAATCGGGCCATATCTCATCATGGCGTTAAGCCATCAGAAATTTCTCCCATAAGCTGCATGCGCAGCTCGAGTAGATATATCGACATGAAATGGTTCCCGACAGGGAACCGACTTTGGGAGATTTGGGAGCGACGGAGCGATGGGGCGAGGGGTAGAAATTATTTTCCCCAAAGTCGCCCCTCCCCTCCGACACCATACATATAATGGACATGCCCCTCAACCACCCTTATTTTTTTGTCGGATTGTCGGTGCCCGATTTGGGTGCCACTAGTGACTAGGGACGCACCGTAATTATTTCCGGTTTATTGGATGCTCGCCGAATTAATTATCAATTAATGTAGTTTTGCGGTAAACGTGGTGACGTGTGCGTGGGGGTGACACTTTGACAAAATGTTGTGTAGGCTAGACCGCGCACGTCTAGGCATATTGCAGGGTTGCATGAGCAAGGTCTTTCGCTCTTGTCAACATGCATGTAACAAATTATCGATAAAGTCCTATGGGCAGAATACGCGCCGTGACCCTAGTACGCATAACACGATTCGTGCGTGAAATGCCTACAAGTTGCACGTTTCCGTGCGGTGATGCACATGTGTGGGGGGGCTTGATTGGAATTGTGGTGGGGCAGTTACAACTATGGGTGGGCCCTGCACCCTTCCACCAAGTGCCATGAGGATCACACCCGGCAGCTTGATGCAATGGCAAAGTGATCCTCATACACCGAACAGGTGTAGTTTTAATGAGCCAACCCGTAAATGCGAATACCAATAAGCAATTAATAGCATAATTTAGACCGTACATGACGAATTGTTCAATTCAGCTAGATAACTTAAAAACATTCAAGGGGTTTACAATCACTTGATATTAGTACCTTACAATGACTTGATATTAGTACCTCACTACTTACTCTTCATGACTTGCTATTTAGTACCTCAACAATTAAAACACCAATTTCCAATTTCCAAGGCCACAGGCTGGAAAGATCTGATATATCAACAGATATATTCGGTGTCACCTAATGGCGCCATTGACTGAGCTACATAAATTCTGCAGCAAGATTTTGATTGATCACACCATTGTCAAGTTTTCAAGGACGGCGCGCACCCGCATGCAGAAGACTCACGGAGACCAAGGCTATGACCGTTGAGCATTGAATTATTACTAGTTCCTCGATTCATGAGCAGGAAGGAGGTAATACATAGCTTGACAAGTTGCTGCTTTTAGATTGCGGTAAACCATGTTAGGCTTGAAATACCCCAGTGATCAGAACTGTTCCAATGGATCTTGCATCTAACAAGCATACACTTGAGCGGGCCTCGGAAACACCTTCAAGGTGCCTATTTGTACAAATGGGAAAAATTCCTCGGAACAACAGCAGAAGGGGGCAGTCCTGAAATGTTCACTCCTTGATATCTGCACACAACATTGCAACTTGCTCGATCACTGGCTCTCCCCAGGGTATCAGAATCATACAATGTAGTAGAGCATATCTTTCTCCCCTGCCTTACATTATTGACCTACAGGTTGCACAGCAATCATGGGATCCATTGGAATCTGCCACAAGAAAACAAGGCCACTCAGCATGCAACAGCCTAACAGCAAAATGGTCAGTTGTGACAAGGATATGTAGAAGTAGGGCCAGAAGGTAAGTATTCAAGATTGATCAATATGTTTGAACTTTTCATCGAGAAGAGTTGAGAAGTTACCCTCTGCTTCCTGGCAGAGACATATCCATGGGGCCATAGTTCAATCCGGTTTTCTTCACACCTCTGGGCATTGCGACATTCTGCAAAGAGCATTTGCAACAAGTAAGATACTTCAAGGTGACCTACATATAATGTGAGGCATCAAGGCGTTAGTAAAGCAAGAAACACCAGACCCTACAACCCAAGGAGTCAACATAACAAGTATTAAAAGAAAGGCACAATGTGCACAGCCAACTCTGCGTGCACCACAAAGGAGGCTTGTGTGAGAACTTAGATCTCACTGCAAGGCCAGAGCGCTACACCACAACACTGACCTTTCGGCCTACGGGTGAGTGACTCTATTTAGAACTGCCTCTCTTTCGTCTATGCCAGATCTCCCCTCCCAAACTGTTGGCAATATGTGGCGAGCACTAGGCTTGCGTGAGCACTTGGATCACACCGCTTCTGGTGGTTTGCCAGCCTCCTTCTGGGCAGCCCTGAGCGCTACACCACAACATTGACCTTTCGGCCTACGGGTGAGTGACTCTATTTAGAACTGCCTCTCTTCCGTCTATGCCAGATCTCCTCTCCCAAACCGTTGGCAATATGTGGCGAGCACTAGGCTTGCGTGAGCACTTGGATCACACCGCTTCTGGTGGTTTGCCAGCCTCCTTCTGGGCAGCCCTGAGCGCTACACCACAACATTGACCTTTCGGCCTACGGGTGAGTGACTCTATTTAGAACTGCCTCTCTTCCGTCTATGCCAGATCTCCTCTCCCAAACCGTTGGCAATATGTGGCGAGCACTAGGCTTGCGTGAGCACTTGGATCACACCGCTTCTGGTGGTTTGCCAGCCTCCTTCTGGGCAGCCCTGAGCGCTACACCACAACACTGACCTTTCGGCCTACGGGTGAGTGACTCTATTTAGAACTGCCTCTCTTCCGTCTATGCCAGATCTCCTCTCCCAAAGCAGTGGCAATATGTGGCGAGCACTAGGCTTGCGTGAGCACTTGGATCATACCGCTTCTGGTGGTTTGCCAGCCTCCTTCTGGGCAGCCCTGAGCGCTACACCACAACACTGACCTTTCGACCTACGGGTGAGTGACCTCTATTTAGAACTGCCTCTTCCATCTATGCCAGATCCTTCTCCCAAAGCAGTGGCAATATGTGGCGAGCACTGGGCTTGCGTGAGCACTTGTAATGGATACTTCTTACCTACTTTATACAGGGTCTACGAGCACTCACCCGAATCTGCTGTTGAGGCATCCTCATCTGCTGTTGAGCCAGCATTTGTGGCTGCATCATAGCTTGTGGCATCATCATTGGTAAAGGACTTGCCAAGTTTGGCATCATCGGCACGTACACCATGGGTTGCTGTTTCCATGCCCAACGCACTCAAACTAGTGATCTTTCCAAGCAGCATAACACTTTACAAGTTCACACTTCCTCCCGAAACTCAACAAGCTGAAGACACTCTTCAGTAGCAGCATAGAGGACATGTAACTGCAGAAGGTGTTTCCTACGAAAAAAGAAGCAGCTTCAAAGATCAACCAGAGAGTATGAAAAAAACACTTCTCTGCCACTCTGCTCCAGGCCGCTCCTGTCTCCCTGGTTTTCACTGGAGATCCAGCCAACTTCTTGTAGACAGATGCTATTGCTAAAAAAGACAAAAGGACACACATACCTGCATCGCCCTGGGCATCTGGCCCATGAAAGGACTCTTTCCTTTCGCACCAGCGCCCTTCGAGCTCCCACCCTTCCCTTTACCACCTTTGGTCGCCTGGGGTGCAAAGGCAACACCACATATTCCCCTCGTCACAAGATGTTATTTGAAACCTCGACTGGAATGCGGAAGAACAGGAGAAAAAATCCGGTCCATGCCACATGGAGAGGCCGGAATTCAAGTACGAACACAGTAGTTGGGTCAGGAACGCAGGAACACAGGTGCAGTTGTGCTTCACTTTTTCTTCTTCAAAAGGCATCTAGTGCTGCACCTGCGATGTTCCCTTGCCCATAGCTGGAGTAGCTTGGACAAAAGATCCTCTGCCACCTTTGCCGCCCTTGCCTTTGCCGCCTTTCGCGTCTCCTCCAACTGTACACCACCCTCAGGATACATAATCAGTCCCTTAGAGAAGGACTCCCAATTGACCCCCAAGAACACACTTTATCCGGAAATAAGTTTGGTCAGGGAACGTGAGAAAGACCTTTGACGGCAGGCGGGGTGAGCTTAGCCTTCTTCGCGGCGTTGCCGTCTTCAAGGCGACCACGAGCCATTCCGGACGTCTTCACACCAAGGAAGACTTTGGATCCAGGCATCTTGACCTTCACCAATATCGTACACAATTAAAACTCAGAACCTTGAAGAAAAGAGATATTTGCTCACGTTCGTTGGGCACAAGCTGCGTAAACATACAAAGATCACAGGTAGGAAGAAAGAGTTGAATAGGATAGCAGGTGAGCACAAGTATGACCGACGAAAGGCTTCGGGGAGAGGTTTAGTAAAAGCACGCGCACCGACTACAGAACTGTGACAGTAGTCAAACAAGATACAAGTCTAACAGCCAAGAAGCTGGCGACGAAATGTTTGCTGGATGGTTGGCATAGTGAAGACATTCAATCACCTTGCCATTGAGCGCTTCCGTGGCAGCTTTAGCGATCTCTACGGTGCCCATCTCGACAAGCGCTCGGCTTTCGCCGTACTCTGAGATCATAGCCTGGCGAGTCTCGCCAAGTGATCGAACCTCCTGCCTCGCAAAAAGGAAGCTCAGATCAACCTATGAACCAAACCTATGTAAGAAATCGCTAAGTGATACAGAGCAACCATACTCGTTTATAGACAGCGATAGGTGTCTGAGACCACGCCTCGAGAGCCCTTGAACAAAAACCTCCGAACAATGCAAGTAAGATAAAAGTGGCCAGAAGTGCCTTGCTGACTAGAGGTGACATCGATGCAGGAGCAACTTTGCAACATAGGGTCAATAAGAGGGAATACCGAGACTTTTCCGTGAGCCTCAAACACTTTTTTAATCTCTTCCTCCGTTGCTGTCTGTCCAAAGGAAGCCACATCATCTTCAACGCAAGGATCTTAATGGAGCTGAAACTAAAACCAAGCACAGTGGACGTTTTACAGCGAGCATCCGTTTACCTTGGGAATATTGTACACGAAGAGCCTGCTACCTGAAGCAGCGCCTCCCTTCTTGGTCGCAACGAGGACCTTCATTTTGGAAGGGGCCTGCAAGGAATCAAGCTGAGAACCTTAGCGATGTGGAGTTTGAAAACAACGACCCGTGTGGGCTTGCCTATTGAGGAACTCATAACGAACTTATCTCATTCTCACCCCGGCACATTGATGTTTCTCATGCAGGGCTTCCATAGCCTTATCCGCAGCTTCCTTCGGCATGATGACGAAAGCGTAGCCTGGTGTCACAAAGACGGAAGTCAGATTTAATTGTTGGTCAAAATGGAATAGACTGGTAGTTTTTTTAGAAACCGAAGGCAAGTGACGATTCCTAGTTACTAGTGAGTCCGCATATTTTTAGGGCAAGGTTCTCAGAAGAACAGTTTCAGGTTAAGCAACGAATAGGTTCTCGAGGTTTCCGCAGAGAAAGAACGCTGCACGAATTTCAAAGTGAGATCGCGTCGACCCAACGCGTTGACAAAGCATAAGCGGCCCTTCAATCACCAAGCTCTCAAGATGGGCACCCCCTACGTCAATACCTTCGATTCTATCTACTAAGGAATCCTCATTCATCAGCGTAGGCACTCGCAGCAAAATAAGCAAACAGTCGACTGGCCTCGTCGCTTTTAGTGAAACCTTGGCGTGAGTACGGAGTGTCTGCATACGTCAGCAGCAACCGATGTAACCTCGGTCCGCATACCCCAGGTCTCGACCCAATAACCCTTGTACATCAGCAGATCTAAAAGGAAGTCAAAAAGAGTTCTCGCGATCTTTTCACAAGGCGACCGTTATGAGGCGAGCACAACGGAGCGCTTGAGCAATATCCGTTTTTGCTTTGTTGAAAGAGTTGGCACGACCTCGTGGTTTAAGGGTCTTGTTATCTTTCGCCAAGTCAAGTTTCTTGACCTCTCCGTGCTCCTCTGGCAAACCCTCAAGGAAATTCGTTTCAGTTGTCAAGCATTGGCCGCGTAAAGTTGAGCCGATATCGTCCTCTCCGGCTGTGCACTGCTGCGGGCAAGAGCCTATCGATTTGTACGGACTCATATCTAAGCACTCGGTGCCAAAGAGAGCATCTAGGCAGTGAGAAGCAGCAGCTATTCACGGTCTGTAAACTAATACTGCTTACTTCAAGCCGTATTTCTCTACGATAAGAGATAGATATGGCCATATTTGTGATATCGAAACGTGAAACTCTGCGACCTGGAACAGACCTGACAAGGGTGATGCAGAACACGAGGTCCGCCTAACGTGGATCTTGTCAATTTATAACACGAGTTTCAGGACGGTCGCTGAAAGCTCAAAGGGAGCAACTGCAGCCAGCTGTTGTTGCTTTCCGCCTGGCAGGATGGAAGCACGCAAGCGTAACAGAGCCTGCTGGCTTGAGCACTCCTCGAAAACAGCCAGTGTGAACCTGAGTGCGTGACGTATGACGGCGAGGCCACGAGACACACCGAAAAGCTTTCTCAGCTCCTGCTCCTTAAGATCTCGCCCCAGGCCGCCAACGAACAGCTTGACGAGACCGGCCTCCTGCATGTCCGAAGAAGCTGAGGATCAGAACTAGGCCGTCTTGTGTGTTCTGGGAAGTGTACAAGCTTGACTTCGTAGACAAACTCGGTGAGGCCAGTGACAAACTCGGTGACGTCCTCCGCAACCAACAGGTGAGTCCGTGGAACAGCAACCGCGAGTCTCCGTCAAAGACTCCAGCACAGCTTTGAAAGCTGGCTGATCTTCAAAGCCGAGCCTGGATGAGAAATCTATTAAGCGAACTCTCCGACTCAAACACCTTCGGTTGCAGGTGTCAGCGTGTGATCTAAAGACGGCAGTCTTCGCAGCGATACTTCAAACCGCTTCACAACTCGCTTCAAACGGAGTCATCGAGAAAAGTATCTTTGGACTCGGTCAGCACGGGGTATATCAGACCAAAGAAAGTTCCTCTTCCTGGAAAACGATTAGTCCCAAGAGGAAGCCACTAGCTAACTGGAAGCTTCCAGTGACCAAGTCCATGGTTGCAAGAGTAGTCGAGCCAGAGAGGAGTCGCACACTTCTAAGCTATTTCAGTTTTAACCTCTCGAAGAAAGCTTCATTATCTCTGGGGCGAATAACTGCTGAAAGACTCGTTAAAGACTCGTTCACTTCGGAAAGACAAGCTGCTACGACAACTAATACTTTGGCAAACTAGGATACCGAAAATAACGGCCGGGCTCGCTGATAAACACGCTTAAAAACTTGCGAGAGAAAACAGACATCAAAGGAGGGCGGTTCCTTCACTAACGAGAAAATCTTGTACAGTCCGACATACTTCCGACAGGCTGGCACCGAAGGCTGAGATCACATTCTTATTCTACACAGTTTACCCTAGCTGCTCGGCTGGCTTCGGGGCTGGCAGCACAGTGGGGGCAATCAACCAGCAACGTTTGGAATACCGTACCAAGCATCCGAGTCAGGAAAAGAAATTTTGTCAGAAAGTCGCACGACTCGGTGTTCTGGACGTATCTTAAACTTCTGGGTGTAAGTACCAAAAAAAAAACCCCAAAACCCCGCAGAAAGATATCGCACGCGCACGCACATACCTCTGACGGAGTCGCAGTTACAGCATCGCCAGTTGCTGCATCGGCCTCCTCAGCGACGACGGCCTCCTCGCTTTCGGGCTCCTTCCTCTTCTTCTCCTGTGGAGTACCTTCTTGCACTTCTTCCATCTTCACTTCGTCTACAGATTCCTCGATAGGTTGCACTGCCGGTTCATCGGCAGCCACTTCATCAGTTTCCTCCGCAGCAGGTGCTTCAGAGGCCTTTTCAGGGGTTGCTTCCGGCTGATCAATAACCTGAGGCACACAAGGGGTCGTTGGAAGGCCGAACAACAACGATCGTAGAGGTCAAGTAAAAAGTGGAAAAGAACAGATCAGGCTTCTCTTCTCACCAAGGCCCCCAAAATTCTTGTGGGCACAACTGGGTGAAGATCGGACAGTGATCGGGCCTAAAATGCCTTCTACTTGATCCTTGAGGCATACAGAAAATTTCCCTTGTCCTTCGAGAAATCAGGAATAAGAACTTAACAAAATTTGAACGTAAAACGTGACTGGACCTCTTCATGTGCAAGGGGCTTGCGTTGCGTGGGGAATTCCGAGCGTTCAAAGGTCCAAGTCTCGGGTATAGCATACAAGCTCCACATTCAGAAAGATCGCTTCCGAAAGAGAAGTGAAGAATATTGAAAGACGTAATCACCACTTCAGCTTCAGGGTCTTCCGTTGGCGGTGCTTCAGCTGCCGCTTCCGCTTCCTCCGCCGCAATCGCTGCTTTATATCGGGCAACAAGCTCGGCCTTGAGCCCCTTTGTCTCCAAACCTCGTTTTTGAAGCTCATGTTTAAGATCAGGAACCTTCATTTTGGAAATAGGAGTCTCGTCCATTTTTTCCTCACAATAACACACGCGGTCTTTTACTGGAACAGAAAAATGCAACTTACGCACGTTGCGGACCAACAAACGGAAGACAACTACTGTAGACGGCAAAAATCCCAACCGATTTTGTGCTTTGAGAGATGTCACAGATCGACATGTAAGATGCGACTTACATCCTGCCGTCACAGGCGCAGCACCCAGCATCAGCATCAGCATCGCAGCATGTCGATGTCGTCTGGTAACTGTCTGGTGAGTGGTGACACACTGGTAGGCAACTTAAACTGATCCGTTTATTTTTAACTGTCACTGTGGCAATTTTCCGAATCCGACAGTCCATGTGACACGATTCTAGAGATCAAAATACGATGCATTCCTTTGTTATTGGTAATTATAGAAATGCATTCTTCCTGGGTAAGATGTTAGAAATGCATTCCTTTGTCGCTCCCTGGTCGCTCCCCAGGAATCTCTTCGGACCTTCCGATGTTCCCAATCTAAAAACATTGAACGGCTCAACTTTCGTCTGGCGTGCCAGCCATAACTAGAAACTACCTCTTGTCGTTGTGACTCGTGACGTCGTGAGTGATGTGAGGTGTCTCTACCAGTGATGACATTAGAGAGTTTCCAGCAAGTTTTGAACAGTGTTCTGAACACCAAATCCAACAGGGTCATCATCCACGCTGGAATCGTGACGGACACGTCAACGTGACGTCACCTCTCGAGTGTTCAGAACAGTGTTCAGAACAGAAATTTCTGATCACCTAACACTGACGAGGTGATCGGAAACTTTCGTTCTGAACACTCTACACTGTTCTGGACACGCTCCGGCGAGGAATTATGACACAGGTTCGCGAATTTTATTATGACACAGTTTTCGATGTACACGCGAGCGATTTTTGTACAGGCAAGCGATTTCTGTCATTTGTTGTCCATGTCATCCTGTTCGATTTGGTGTTCAGAACACTGTTCAAACTCCTTGCTGGAAACTCTCTATTATATTGAATATAATGTCGACATGAGCATTAGCATTAGTTTGACCTAGGTGACAGTAACAATAGCAGGGTATTGAACAGGGTATTGCCGACACTATATTGTGTCTAATATAAGGTGACCGACATTATATTAAACATTATATAGTGTCACGTTATATAATGGCTAATATAATGCTTATCTACATTAGTTTAAACATTATTTTGAACATTAGTTTACACATTTTTGGTATCAACATTACTTAAAATGCAATATTACAATGATTACTCCGAAGGCCCGCCGTGCTCCCGTGCAAGCATCCTACTGATTACTGCTATCAAGCAGCTCAGCTTTAGGGAACTCTATGCAAGGCTACTGCAAGATTGGAGAGCGTGGAAAGCTTCCTACTCATCAGTGTCATCAAGCAGCTCAGCTTTGCGCAGCTTGATGGAAGGAGTGATATTGCTAACCACTAGAGCTATGGGGTCTAGGGCGTCCTCAATATCATAGCGGACACCGGGAGATAGATAGTCTAGACGGTTGTTTCCATCCTATACAACCGTGACACCAGGGGTTCGACTCCCGGTGTCCGCTATGATATTGAGGACGCCCTAGACCCCATAGCTCTAGTGGTTAGCAATATCACTCCTTCCATCACAGCTCATCCTCGAATTTTTCGAGGGTATCCATCTCATTTGCCACCAGGTGCTCCCACTCAGCTGCAGGGTTCAACTCCTCCTCGGCTCCCTTCAGCAAGGAGAGGTCATGGGTTGCATCGTCGGGGTAGTTCTTGTAGATGTTTACAATGTCATCCAAACATTCAGGTGACAACCGCGTACGGCGGATTCCCACTATCAAGCCCGCGATACTGAAGATTCGCTCGCACTCGATCTGTGAA
Source organism: Cymbomonas tetramitiformis (assembly GCA_001247695.2). NCBI lineage: Eukaryota > Viridiplantae > Chlorophyta > Pyramimonadophyceae > Pyramimonadales > Pyramimonadaceae > Cymbomonas > Cymbomonas tetramitiformis. The sequence continues at coordinate 20,411 of LGRX02004310.1, forward strand.
CCTGGAATGCCGAGCAGGCTACGTGCGACGGGTGCCACATTAGGAAACAAATTCACAGACTCCTTCCACCAACCCCGTACGCCACCCGCCTCAACGATGCCAGAAGAGGTAACCATCATACTCCTGAATTGCTTGAGTTCAGTTTCCATGGCCGCCTTCAAAACTCCCACTTGTGGTAAAGGCTGCAACTCGATGATGTCCGCGCACCCATCCTCGTCCTGGAGGCGTGGCAGGAATATCCCCATCCGCAGAGGACCCGTGCTTAACAGCATGGTACGCCATCATCATCGGGATCAAATGCTCTTGGTCATACTTCTGCCGCAAAGCATTCGCCGCTTGTGGTCCGATGAGCCCAACGATGACGCCAAGCCCCTTGAAGCGTGGATCCACTGCTAAAGCGAGAAAGGCATGGGATTTATCGGGAACCACATTGAACAAAGGTTCCAAAAATGGGCGCAGCCATGTGTTCACTTCACGGCGCATCTCCATACAGAATCTCATTTGTGCGCGTTCACGCACTGCCTCTAAAGCTTGCCCCGCAGGCTCGTCGCCTACAGGGCCTAGGTCCGGGGCAATAAGCTGAGCTTCTGCGGCCGCGATCTCCTTCGCAAAAGCGTAATAGAGCCGACCACACCGATTCATCGCGTCACTGACCATCCAGAGACCACGGTCCTGAGCCTTGACACACACCGTGGCCGGGTACTTAAGCGTGGACACGACGCTCTCTGCGGTCGCCCATGTCAAGGCCGAAGGAACACGGTGTCTATACTCTCGCGGCACCAGTGAGCTGAAGCACATGTTCACCGCGGTCTCATTGTCGGTAGCTGACTTGAAGAACTTGTACGTCGAAGTGAAGCGGGTCTTCACCTGTGACACTAGTCGACGTTAGTGTCATGTGTGGCGCAGCAGGTACTATCAAAGGTCTACCACGATTGTGTGTGCGTGCCAGCTCTGCGAAAACAGGTGCTGGCTCATAATAAGGAGCACACAATAACACTGGTACCCTTATAGCACGGACCCGGATACAGACAATACAGGCGCGTCACGCACCTTTGTGAACAAACGTTGCTCAGGCAGGTTACAGTTCCTCTGCGCCTGGTTCAACGCGCTAGCTCCAGGAGCACTTTTCTTGGTGTAGGTCACACACGCTTGAAGCTCCTTGTGCGCTTTCTCCAACTCGATACCGGGGCACCGGCGTTGCACTGCTTCCAAGGTGTGCGAGAACAGGTGTTCCGCTCGGTAAAACAAACTGGCTAAGCTCCCATAAACAGTCCGGCCGAGTGCTTTTATCATGCATCTCGGAAACCCGGATAATACGAAGTAATGACTGACAGTACAGTAGTACTGTATTGTCATCCTAGCTACTAGCGGAGTCACGGTTCCGATCAGAGACAGGTCAGGCTAGGGGCTATCAGAGCCCATAATAATAACCCTGAACCTAAAGTCCAGCACACCACCCGGAGCTGTGACTGTAGCCAATAGGGCTAGGCAAGCGGAGCTAACTAAACAGATAACAAACATCACTTCACTGGAAACATATATACTTCTAGCTGGGTGCCCGGGGACTTGTCCCGGCACAACCCACCACTGCGGCCAAGGCTAATCACACCTCCAGGATCCGAATCAAGCAGACTCTAGCCACTGTAAAGCTGGTCGGCAGAGCCGAGTTCAGCAGACGGATTCCAATCAAGAAAAGCATCCGAAGTCAATTGAGAAGAGAATTTGTAAGCACTGACACCACCAGACCCAAGTGGGTCAGGCGGATCCCAAAGTGGAGTGGCAAAATCATCAGATTGCAAAGCCGCTGAGGTCGATTGAGAAAAGAACTGTGCCACATCCCGCGGCGGCAATGACGAACCAGCGGTAACCACAGGCGGGCAAAGAGAATCCAGCACCGCATCACCGGGATGAACCGCACCGTAGCCGTAGGTGGCTCCGGGCTCAACCAGGCCCCTGACACCACCGCCGACCACGAGGGTCGGCATCGCCGTAGCACTGAATAGAAACGTAGCCACCATGAAGAGAGTGAGCGCAAATTCACCGATGCCAAATGGCCTGGAGCCTCTGGGGACTCCGAACCGCCGAAATGCTGCAGCCGTCGGCGGTGCACCCCCCTCAATTTCAGGCAGGCAGACACCAAGAGGGTAGTTGGAGCCCTCCCCATCATCATCGGATTCACACACCTCAACAGGCTCAGGGTCAATGTCAAACCAGTCAGGGTGGACAGTGTTGAATGTTTTGAAAGAGCGGTCAGCAGGAGCCACCGGGCCGAGAGCCAGAGAGGCAGACGGCGGCACAAAGGCGGCACGGCTGACCTCATGCAAGTCAACCGGCTCACAACGCACGGGTGCAGAGGCCTTCGGCAGCAGCTGCTTGTCAGTGGTCGGCTCAGCGACACCACCAGCAAGCGGACCGCTGACCGCAGCAAATGCAACACGGCCAATGGAAAGATGCTCAGCAGGTGCAGACTCAGCAGAGGCAGCAGCATTCTTGAACTGCTGCAGAGCCGTAGGCTCTGGAGCAAAGGAATGCGCAGACAGTTCGCAGATTTCAGGTTGCCCCACGAGAGCACATAAGTGCTCCATGGACCCCTCATCCCCAGCGTCATAGTGCCGCGCCGTTGGGTCAAAGCATTGGCTGAGTGAGTGTCCTCACAAGGACACCCACCCATTGTCCATCTCGGCATCCTACTGCCAAGCCGTCGAGTCTTATGACTCCGACGTGCTTGCGCAGTGGAAGCGTGGTGGGCCCATAACCTGCGAGAACAGGTGTTCCGCTCGGTAAAACAAACTGGCTAAGCTCCCATAAACAGTCCGGCCGAGTGCTTTTATCATGCATCTCGGAAACCCGGATAATACGAAGTAATGACTGACAGTACAATAGTACTGTACTGTCATCCTAGCTACTAGCGGAGTCACGGTTCCGATCAGAGACAGGTCAGGCTAGGGGCTATCAGAGCCCATAAGAATAACCCTGAACCTAAAGTCCAGCAAGGTGGCCTTGCCACACGCTTTACTCAAGGCGTGTGCTATGCAGTCACCCTTCTTGGGCTTCTCCAAACCTAGCACCTTTGCGACACAACACACATACTTTTAGCCTTTCGTACTGACGTGTCACACGGGTCAGACGTGTCAGAACATTGGTACAATGCGTGTGCCTCCCTCACCCTGGTGTGGACAGAGTGTAAGGAAGATAAAGGTACAGATATGGAAAATAGAGATATGGACATATGCGGATACTAGTATGAAAATATCTTACCTTGCAACTCACGACGCCTTCAAGTGCAGTCGCACAAGTATGCAAGTTTCCCCCATCATCCTTGACATACGCCACCACCTTCTCGGTCAGCTTGTGCTTGGCTATGATCGGAGCGAAGCTGCGAGCTATTTGCGCCCCAGTGGTCCCAGTAGTCATCTTTACTAACCCGAGGCTGGCATGCTCGTGCTCCCAGTTTTCGTTGTTCCAGTTGGCGCAAACAGAAAAGATTTCATCTGTTTTGTGAGACATCCAGAGGTCGAAAGTCAAAGCCACCGTTTCAGCTGTCTCCAGGCGAGGCAGCGTGATCTTCTCGAAGATGCGCTCGCTAAACTTGTACAAGTGCTTTGTGCGGAAAGTGCCTCGATCTGGGAAAACAACTGCTGGGTTCTGGCGATACATCAAGCGGCGGATCCAAGGGTTCTCCACTATGGAAATAGGCTGCAGAGCCTTGCCTACGCACAAGCACAGGTCCTCCAAAAGTCCTATCTGACGAGGGTTGTCGGGCTTATATTTCTTCACATCCGCGTAAAACAGCTCGAGTTCGCTCACATTGCGTTTTTCCCCAAGGGCCCTTGTCGGAACATTTTCGGGCGTTTGGCGTGCCTTCTCACCGATAGCGGTTTTCACCAAGGCATATAACGTGCCGTGGGTTCGTTGTGCATGGGTCGCAAGGGCACCTGGGCCTTGCACTGTGTCGTAGGCGGCAAATCCGAGCGCTAACTTCTTGTTTCGGGCCAAAGGGAGCGGGGCATCCGAAGCGAGCAACACTGGGTTGCAGACCATGCACTGCACCGATACAGTATTCGAAGATCGGCCTAGGGTTTTTGCAGTGCTCAGCTTGGAGTAAAATGCCCAATATGGTGCGTAAGCCCTATTTGAGATCGGAAGCTCGTGGTAGAACTTCAGTCTGGCTGCCACCTCTGCGGTTACCGCGTTCCGAGCATCGGTATCCGGAGCTGCTGCGTGAACTGCCGGTTCCGTCGGTCGAACCGGTCCCACTGCTGATTGCAAAGTGATCGGTGCTACCCCAATAGTTGCGTGCATTCCGGTGCTCGATTGTTGCGAGGAGAGCACGGATATTGGGCCCGAAACGTGCTGAGATGGGGTGCAAGGAGCTGCCTCACTCGCCAGCAAAGCCAACAACTCTTCATCATCAACGTCCGACCCCTGACAAGCAGCCCATGATGTTGGGGACAAGGCAAGCGCGGCAAACGCTCCCCCAAAGAACTTGTAATGCGAAGAAAACTCAGGTTCTTCTGTGCGGTTGATGGAACTGAGTGATGGAGTGAAACAGTGACGTTGTGATCCAACCGGGACCACAGCCGAGAGAACATTTCGTTGTCCCGACTTCAACAAGAATGGCCGCTCGAGAAAGCATCTGGTAAGCTGAGTGCGCGCGCAAAAGCGAAACATTCGAAACACTTAGGCGGCAGTCGAAAAAGTGTTGTGTAGAAAGCTTGCATACAAGCTGGGGATACAAGATACAAGCAGTTGCGCGCTTGTCGCTGCACAGTGCACGTGCGCTTCTGGAAAGGCTTGACTGCGGACCGCGTGAAATAATGGTTTTGAACCGATGTTTCGACAGTCACATAATGAACATGATATAATGTCGCGCACATTAGATTGAACATTATATAAGGCCACACGATATTGGGTTGCGATCTAATGGTCCCACATTAGATCGCAACCCAATATCGTGTGGCCAATATAATGGTTTTCGGGAGGTGACATGATATCATGTCCAACACGATATCATGTCGTGATATAATGGTACCCAATATAATGTCGACCATTATATAATGACATCACTGGTCTCTACAGGCCCGTCGTTGTATCTGGTTTGGGAATTTCGACTACATGTCGGTCTGTCGCGTTTTTGATCGCGGCGATTTGATTGGTTGAAAAATTCTGAAAAGCGACATGCCGACATGCGACAGGGTCTACATTATCTTTTTTGGGTCTACACTACAGTATCTCTGCATGTCTTCGAAAACGAAAGATAGTGTAGACCCCAAAAAGATAATGTAGACCCATTTTGTCTCCTTTATGTCGACCTATGTCGTGTTGATTTAAAATCTATCGTTAGATCAAAAACTTTTTAAGGGCGCACAGGCATTTAATGTCGCGCATGTCGGGCATGTCGGTTTTTCGGTTCCACGTCGGCAAAAAGACATGACCGCGTTTTGTGGGGGGAAAAGCGAAATAGTGAATCTAGCACGTGCGTTTCAACGATCGAGGCATTTGTGCCACCCGATGGGGGGAAAGAAATGTAAATCCGGACGCCACGTACGCACGGAACGTCATGCAGTCCAGAGAAATTTCATCGTTGTAACTGGTCACGCGACAGCGACATCCGACACGACACGACGACATGCCGACATCACGACAAAGTTCCCAAACCAGATACAGTACAGTAAGCCTTATAATGATAAGTCCTATAATGATATGAGCCTTATAATGATACCCGACCGAGACCACCAAGTTGGCAGCCCTTATGATCATTTATTATTATAGCTATAATGATAAATTATCATTATAAGGCTTGTAATGATACTATCATTATAAGGCCTTATAATGATAATTATCATTATAAGGCCTATAATGATAATTTATCATTATAACTATAATGATAAATTATTATTATAAGACTATTTATACTGTCGAAGATTCGACTCTCTGCCGACGTTCATTGGGCACGGGCATCTCTGTCACAAAATCTGTTACTGTACACAAAATGTGTACGTGACCATTGTTTCCCTTTTTCCTTTTTCAACATCACCATGTCGGCGACCGCACCCAAGACCAGGGGCAGGAAGGTGGGCATTGTTCTCGCAAAAGGTTCGAAGCGACAAAAGCTGACCGATAAGCAACGCCTCACGATCATCGAATGGAACGTGCCGCTGACGCCGATGGACGTCTCCCTACGCAGAAGGCGCTTGCTGTGAGAGCGCAGATAGAGTTCGAACTGGAAAAAGAGCCAGCGCAGCCCACTATTCAGGTTGTGCTTAAAAGCAAGGCTCATATCCAGAAGGCAACCGAGGATAAGTCCACCTACCAGTTGGCCAAGACCAAGCAAAGGAAAAGTAATGTGGACTCCCTCTAGATGTCACCCTGCTGAAAAGTGGGCTGAGCCCCTTTGTGGGCGCGCTATAGCAGAGGGAGTAGCCCCTGGTGTTTTCACTAGCCTGCTTTGCAGGGATACTGCACTCTCAGGACTTTGTCCCCTTTGCTAGCGTAAATGTTTTATTATTATTATTATTGGACTCCCTCAACAAGTCGCTTGAATCATGGTTCGCGAGGATGGAAGCCAAAGGGGCCCCTCTTTCCGACGACATCATTATTGCGAAGGCGCAAACGCTTGGTACCGCGTTGGCCGATGCGGGTAACCCTCTTCCTGAGAACTTCAAATACTCTTTGGATTGGTTGAATCGCTTTAAGCGCCTTTGCATACATATCGTTCTTGCATGGACAAACACAACGATATATTGCTGAAATCTGTATAGGCAGCCCTGACTGGGAGTCCCGGGCAGGCCCCTATGACAGATCCCTAGGACCAACACTGGACTGCTGACTGATCTGTAGGTTCGTACTGTGACACACGCTGTGTCACAGGTAGGCTAGACTCCGAGACCGTCCGAGACCGTTCCGGGTATATCTAGCTTATTAGGGTTTATTTATCTTATACAGTTTATCCACACGAGTACGGGACTTTCTGATATCTAGTGTACTTGGATATTCCGGTAGGTCGTGGCCCCATCCACGTTTTCATTCCACTTGCTATCTTGGCCATGATTGGCTAAGCAGCCGCTTGAAGAGGTGGTGCGCACTTGCGCGTTTGGGTGCGACTAGGATTTGGAACATGGCTTTACGGTAGACGTCTTTTACGGCTGTGAGTCATGGGCACCGCGCGTTGCTATTGCTCGGTTTTGGCAATGTTCATTTGCGTCATTCTACCTGCACTGATCCCGCTGGTTCACGTATTTTGGGCTGGTGCTCCGGACACCTTCGACCACACCGACATTTGCAAGTGACCCACGCTCTTTTCGCCGCTCCGCACGTTCTGCCGTTACGTCTTCACTCCATTTCCGCCACAACACCCAAACGTGCTGCCGCGCACAGTAGTTCCGGCAGTTGGTGGGAGACTTACGATGAAAAGTTCAGGGGGCAGAGGCAGTGTGCAGAAATTATACAACCATCACAAGATTTTCTCTTGAAAATATCTAAATTAACTTTATAGTGGAGCGCCCCCAGAATTTTCGAAACACTTCGGACTTGACCGCGCTTCAAGTAAGCGGTGAAATAACCCCTTTGGGGCATTTTAAAGCAGCTCTAGCGCAGTATTTTATTTTATTTGGTAACAATATTTCGTTTCAGAATGTCCACGCCTTGTTGTGGGCCACTCTAGAAGAGATTTACGCTAGCGCTTGGAACGCTCTTTGGCTTTGGGAAGTTTCGACGAGATGGTGCACTACGATTTTCTTACAGTTGATTTGTATTTTATTTCCGTTATATTGTATGGTAACATGACAATTTTCTAGCTACGCTTAATCATACGCGTTTGCACTCGAAGTTTCTCTTGTTCACAAATTCACAGATCGGCAGACCCTTCGATAGCGGTAAAACTGCTATTCTGACGGCGGTTTGGACTTTACCGGCGTCTTCCTCGCGGAAAACTACCCCATTTAAGTATTTTCATCACTTCATTTGGTTGAACTTTCGAGGAGATGGGTGATCTCTTGGCAACCCTATCTTTTTGACGACAGTTTTTTTCAGTTTGCATTGCGAACGTGGCATTAGCTCAAACAGAGCGCCAAACTGCGGTTTGGAGGTCTCGGTGAAAACCCGGGATGCCACACAATAGAAGAGTGTTCAACGACACTCGTTTACTTACCTTCTCCTTTTTGAAAGATTCGCAGGTTTTCAGACCCTTCGATAGCGGGAAAACCGCTATTTTCACGACTATTTTGACTTCACGAGCGTTTTCCTCGCAGAAAACTACCTCATGTAAGTATTTTCATCACTTCGTTTGGTTAACTTTTCGAAGAGATGGGTGATCTCTTCGCAACCCTATCTTTTTTACGACAGTTTTTTTCAGTTTGCATTGCGAACGTGGCATTAGCTCAAACAGAGCGCCAAACTGCGGTTTGGAGGTCTCGGTTAAAACCCGGGATGCCACACAATAAAGGTGTGCTTTCTATCTTCTTTTCACCCTCTTTGTTTGGACGTCCGATCTTTCCTTTTCTTTAGGCTTGGAGTTCTAACCTTTTCGTTCTTGCGTGCTCCATGTAGGAAAAATACGTTTCGAGTTTCCATCATCTATCTCTTCTACAAAGGTATGTTTCTTTTTACCAAAGAATGGCCCCCCTTGCTCATCTGCACCCTCCAGCTCAACCAAAGAATGGGTTGAGCTGGAGGGTGCGCACACGCATAGGGGGTGGGTTGAGCTCGAGGGCGCGCACACGCATAGGGGGTGGGTTGAGCTGAAGGGTGCGCACAGGCTTTCAAAAGTATGGCGACATCTACACGAGCTCGCAAACGCCTATTGAGGGACTCCGATTTGGACGCCTCAATACGGCTTTTGGATGCGGTTCGGGACACTCCGACCGCTAGCACCCCACCTGTGGTGCCCCCTGCTGCTTCCAGCAACTCCGACACCGCTGTCGCGTTGCGGAAGCACCTAGTCGACCAACATGCCACGGTTGGCGCGGTGTACAAGGGGCGCTTGCATCGGGCTTGGGCCAAGGGTATCCGCGAGGATATCCTTGGTTCCAAGAAACATCATTATCGTGGTACCGACGACACCGACCGCCTCTCCGAGTTGGTGGTGCAGCTTCGGACCGAGTTTGAGTCCGCTGGGCAAGACTTGGCCCCCTTTGACCTCGACGACCCTACCTCTCTGGTTATCGAGAAGGTTAATGGGCTCCTCTATGACGTCTTGGCCCTCGTCGTGGAGCGGAACTCTGTGGCTGACACCTGGCTTCGGGGTACGGACTCTTCGGCTGACCGAGATGGACGTCGGGCTCTCATCGGCATCATTAAGGGGAGCGTACCGGCAGCCCTACGCGAGAGCCACCAGCAGGAGCACGCGGCTCTTCGTTATCCCGCGGGCGTTGACCCGCAGCCGATCTTGGCTCGTGAGCAACGTCTGGTGCGGGATAACCGCGCTCCTGACTGGCGGCCAGGGAAGATATCTTACCCCGATTTGCCGGCCCCGGGCCGAACGGAGTCGCCAAAATGAGGCCCGGGTCGAAGAGGGGCCGAAAGAGGAATTGCTTTGGGGCCGAACCAATTTGGCGCAAACTTCTAAAATTCTGATGAAATTTTTGCGATTTTTGCATTTTCCCATACTCAAGATTAAAATTTTCGGGCCTTTTCTAGTTTGGACCGGGCGGGCCGAAGGCGGGCCGAAAGAATTTTGGATTTGGGGCCGTACCAGCTCAACGGAAGATATCTTCCCTGCTGGCGGCCCACCGACGAGACCCGCAAGCTCTCACTGTACAACCGCCTCGACCCGATCTTCTACGCGGCGGTGAAGGTGCGGTACCCGCTTGCGGGTGACCTCAACGGAGTCACTCTCCGCTCGCTTCAGGCTCTCGTCGTGGCCATCTTCCAGGCATGGGCGCAGTCGGACGATGGGGCGACAACGCGTGAGAAGCAGGTGCTGGGGACGGGCGGTACGCCCTCCGCTCTGGTCACGTCGTCGGAGTACACGGTGCTCCTCGAGGAGATCGCGGCCTTAAAGGCCTTGGTGCGAGGTGGCCGTGCGGGCGGGGGACAGCAGCCGCAGCCGCAGCATCGGGGGAAGCAGCATCCGAGGGGGTTTCGCGTGGGTGCAGGCAACCCCCCCGCGGTCGGCTTTGACCGCGACAGCATGAAGGCGAAGCCGCTGTGCCACCGCTGCCGCAAGGCCGGTAAAGGTGAGGTGTATCACCCGTACCGCGACTGCCCGCTTGGCGGTCGCCAACACTCGCCGGCCACGGCTGCGGCTTTCTGCATTCCCATTGAGCAGGAGGACGCGGAGGGCCTGCACGCATTGGCGCTCGTGCAGGTCTTCCAGGACGCGGCAGACATTGGACCGGAGGCATTCTCGCATGCGGCGTTGGCGTATGGTCCGCCCGCGGTGCTCTCCACGGACGGCGTCGGTGGGATCGACGTGGCGGCCTACGGTTTCTCCGTGCCGCCTCCGCCTTCTGGCGGGACCGACGACGAGGACATCTTGCGGCGGCTTGATGCCCTCACCTCTGAGGTTCAGGCCGCCCAAGACAAGGTACATTTCACCCACGCATCTTTCATTCCTGGGAGCGGAGCGGAGGGGCATGCGTCGGCTCTGGTGTGTGGCCCTGCCGCTGCGGTGGGGATCACACCGGAGGGGCAGGTTCCGGCAGGTGGTGCGGCGGCATCGGCGTCCGCCGTGCCGGCCCCTGCTATGCCTGTTTCGCAGGTGGAGGATGTGGAGCCCGCGCCAACTCAATCGGCGCGGGTAACCACCACGGAGGCGACATGCGGTGAGTTCGGAGGCTTCGTGCAGACGGTGAATCACGCCGCCGTCCACCCGTCTGACCTGACAGGCTATGACACGGACGACTACGAGGATTTCGCCGACGGTACTTTCGCGGTGAAGCCGCGAGCTCCGGCCGTGTTATCGGGTGCGGTGTGCCGCCTTTCGGCTTCGGCACGCCGGCAATCGGCGCTCTCGCCATGCTTTCTCTCTTGTGCATTTCTTTTGCAGGTGTAGCTGTTTCGGCATCCACAGCTTCTGCTGTGTCGGCATGTGCACCGGCTACGGAGATGCCTTCGCCTGGTGGTGATCTCGATTGGGAGACTCCGTCATTTTACTCTACGAATGATTTTGTTAATTCAGTGAGCCCGGCTCAGGGTTTCTTGTTGGCTCACGATGTGCCGCCGCTTCAGCCGTCCGAGCCTCCTGACACTCTGAGCCTGCTAGCCTTTCAGGATTTGTCTCAGGCAAATTTGGGGATTGGCATGGCCTACTACTACGGCATGGCCTTACATGAGAGCGGTCCTCTCGATGTGGAGCACTATTATGGAGCTGGTTTCTTTACATCCTACTATGGTATGGATCTCCGAGAGGCCACCGCTGACTACTACGATGCCGTCGATTGACTTCTTGTCCACTCTGGATGCACACCGACATGGTGGTGTGCGGAACTCCGGTGACTTCAACAATGTTTCTGGTTTATGATTTTACGTTGACACCTTTGAAATCTTCAATTTGACTTGCTGACACAGAGCCTTTCAGTAGTTTAGCAGGACCTTAATTGCCTGTGAGTTTATGCTCTTGTGCCAGCTAGAGGGTTCTAATTTGTGTATCAGAATGGCACAGTTCGATTAGCAGTTAGGCCTTGTCACCCTGGCTCCTGCCCTAACACTTACAGCTTTACATTTTCTGACTCTCCTAGTCAGTCACCACCCACAGTGCTGGGGTGGTGTGCTGAAATCTGTATAGGCAGCCCTGACTGGGAGTCCCGGTCAGGCCCCTATGACAGATCCCTAGGACCAACACTGGACTGCTGACTGATCTGTAGGTTCATACTGTGACACACGCTGTGTCACAGGTAGGCTAGACTCCGAGACCGTCCGAGACCGTTCCGGGTATATCTAGCTTAGGGTTTATTTATCTTATACAGTTTATCCACACGAGTACGGGACTTTCTGATATCTAGTGTACTTGGATATTCCGGTATATATTGTTTGTTGGGATAGGATAACTAAAACCCAAAATCTGATACCCATTTCTTGTGCCTATATACTTACCGTAAATAATAGGGTATCTCGACCGTGAATAACTTTTGAGTCACAAGGTCTTTCCGGTTGAAACTTTGCATACATATCGTTCTTGCATGGACAAACACAACGATATATTGTTTGTTGGGATAGGATAGCTAAAACCCAAAATCTGATACCCATTTCCGGGGGGTGTTATGGGTTGTTCCGCAATATAATGATAAATTATCATTATAGGGGCCTGTAATGATAAGTATCATTACGAGCCTTAAAATGATAATTATCATTACAGGCCCCTATAATGATAATTGTCATTATAAGGCTTAGTAAGTCCTATAACGTGATATAAGCCTTATAATGATAATTGACCGAGACCACCGCCAATATCATTATAAGGCTTACTGTACTGTACAACGACGGGCATGACCTGACTGTATCTCTGCATGTGATGTCTTCGAAAACGAAAGATGGCGTAGACCCCAAAAAGATATCGTAGTCCCATTTTGTCTCCTTTTTGTCGACCTATGTCGTGTTAATTTAAAATCTATCGTTAGATCAAAAACTTTTTAAGGGCGCACAGGCATTTAATGTCGCGCATGTCGGGCATGTCGGTTTTCGGGTTCCACGTCGGCAAAAAGACATGAACACGTAGGCAAACAGACGGAGCTACGTCCGGCGAAAAAAAGGAAAGACACAAGTTTAACCTAGTATTGGCAGGGTTTCTTATATGCAAATTTTATGCCTTCAACTTTTCCATTCGTAATGACTTCTCCGTCAAAAAATCCCCCTCCTACGATTGCAGATGCTTCTCAAGTTCCTGAAGTTCAGGTCGAAAAACAATGCCTCACAAGTCTCCTACTGCTACTGCAACCGATTTGGCCGGTAGTTCCCCAAAACCAAAGTCGCCTTTGCCAACTGTTGCCAACCATCGCATTTTACGTTCCTCCCCACCAGCATCGCGTCCGGTTCCTCGAGGAAATCCTAACCCGCCACGATACGTCAATCCTAAGAGGCAAAAGGCCAATTCCGATAACGTTCCTCAAGCTTCTTCTGGAGTCATTAAAGCTAGACTTAGCGTGAAGGCTAAAGCTAAGAGTAAAGAAGAATTAGCTAAACTTGCAGCAAGGCAACGTGCATACAGGGAGAGGAAGGGTTTAATAACTGCAGCTACGAAAGCGTCCCCTCCTGGTTCACGACCCAACCCCCCTAACAACGCCGGCAAACGTTCCCCCATTCCCATGGCTAGGGAAGTGACAAATTCCATGGCTAGCGGAGAAGTGACAGAAGAAGGGAACGATATTCTGGAATCTTGGGACTTTGATATGGGTGAGGAGTCGCCTCTTGCAACCCAAGATGAGGATCTCAATTCAGAGGATCTCGATGCCATTGATGAAGATGCAAGGTTGTCAATCAGATCTGAAATCGGTCTGATCGTCTGATAATCAACCTGATAATCAGCCTGATTGTCTGATCTGATTGTGTGATCGTCTGATCTGATCGTCTGATTATCTGATACATCACTACTAAGCATCTGATAATCTGATCTGATCTGATCGTCTGATAATCAGATTTTGTCTACGATGAAGCGCGTGTAGTGCTCTGTCATGACCAGGACGCGCTGGTTTCCAGCCCTCGTGACACGTTTCGTAGGCCAGGCCAAGTCCAGTAAGGCTGCGGAATTACCGGTAATTTGAAATCGGGGGTCGGTAATTACCGGTAATTACCGGGTAATACTTTTGATGGTAATACCAAAGTATTACCACCAGCACGGCGTGAGGCAACTTTTGCCCTGAGCATGCGATCTTCGTTCTGTAAAGTCCTGTGGGCTTCCTTTTGATTATAGAACATGTTAAGTACTTATTATCTTGTCTACGAAGCCATACATGTGCGCAACCGGCGCAATTAAAATGCAGATAGTACAGACAGACAGTTACACGGACACCTCCTACATAGAGCACGTTATGGCGTCCTATACGGTTGTAACATGTGAAAACCGACGTCACCATCGAATTTGGCATGGTCGAAAATGGTTTGCAAGGATCTCTCGTCGCGGGGACCTGGTCACAACATACTCAGCGGTATCCTGAAACTGATCCAAGACGTAGAGGTACTGTGGGCCGAAGCCCGACTGTCCACGGAACGGATCTGTGAGAGCGTCCTCTATGACCTTTGGGACCATGTGAGAAACTCCATTTGCATCTTTCCACTGAAAGGTCTCCTCCTCTGTCGAGGGTATGAACATTTGGGACATGCCTGAAATTTGTTTGGAGCCAGCCGTCGGGCGGTAAGGAAACAGGAAAGTTGAATTGGCTTGTCTCGAATTTTGTCCGGCCTGAGATACGATTTGAGTCAATGAAAATTCGGGACGCTGTAAGATCCATGGTAATCGACGGTAATTTAGGAAATTGCCATGGTAATTACCAATTACCGCGGTAATTACCGTGGTAATCCTTAAGTATGGTGGGTAAAACAGTTTTGGGGGTCGGTAATTACTGGTAATTACCTGGTAATACTCTTACCAGTAATTACCAAAAAGAATTACTCCACAGCCTTAAAGTCCAGGGACCACCGGTACATGAAGGACTCGATCTCCAGCGGCGTGAGCATTGCCTCCTCCCGCGCATAGTGAGTCTTCACCCTCTGGCAGGTCTCACACTGTGTGACCACTGCTCTGACATCCTGTTTCATGCCCACCCAGTAATGGCGTTGCCATAAGAGGTTCAATGTCCGCCTGACGCCCCAGTGGCCAGTCCTCTCGTGATATTCACGTGCAAGCTGAAGCCTGTCGCCGGGCTTAGGCACCAGCAGCTCCTTGCCGCTGATGGTGAGCATATATAACTTACCCATGAGTTCGTCCCACCTGTGACGAGCAGCTCTCTGTCTGACTCTGTGGTAGTCCTCCTTGGGGATTTCCACTGAGCCTCCGGCCTTTTTCCACTCCAGGCATAGCTCGTCCTCGTGTATGTCAGGGTATTTCTCCCGGAGAGTCTCTTGCTGAGTCACGTTGGCCAACATGGCAAAGAGCCTCGTCGTGTCTGGCAGCCTGCTGGGCAGCCTCATCTCTCTCTCCTTCACTGCTGGTGCCCACTCGGGCGCCGAGTTCACCTCCCCCGGTTTGTCCCCAGGCTTCGAGAAGGCTTGGCGGTGCCGCGCGTTGTAGCCTGCTGCCTTCATGGGGGCGAGCTTCCACTGCCGACGACGTGGAACTGCGTCCGCTGTGCCCAGGCCTTGAATGCCCTTCTGCCCCTGACTGCATATGTGTTGCAGTCGCTGCTCCCAATCCTGGTGACTGAGGCGTCGGGCGACTTGCTGGGTGTAGTCGTTGGACCTGCGGTAATCCACCCCGCTAGCTGCGCTTGCACAGGCTCCGAAGCCACTCCTGAGGCAGCTGCTACCGTGGCAGACCCCACAATGGGTATGGCAGCTAACACGCCTTGCTCCTCCTCCTCACTCTCCTTGCTCCTTGGCAACTTGGTGGTCGTGCTGACCTCCGCGACTGCGTACAGCAGCTCCATTGCTCTGCGATCCATAACGAGGCCAAGTATCCCAGCCAGCTCTCCGTCACTCATGCCCTGAGTCATGCGCAGCTCACTTGCGCTATACCCCATGGCAATGGCTTTCTCGTCCAGGTTGACCTTTCTGGTCTCTCCTTCCTCCGTGGTGTCACCAATTCTTACCACCGTACCTGCGCGTGGGGCACGGAAGGCTCGGGAGTTCTGTGTCGCCAGGATGGTTGGCAGTACTCGCATGGGCTCTCCCACCACGTTGGCGATGTGATGTGGCTTCCTGTCCCCCGACACCACCTTGCGCGGCTTCCAGCCTCGCTGCAGGATGTCACTCACGTATCTGTCTGGTGGTCTGTTCACCATCTCCATCACCAGGTTGAACTGGTGATTCTGGAACAGGTTGCTCTAATATGCTCGTAGACGGTGTACATATGATCCTGCGCGCGCTGCGTCAAAGGATACTGGCTGACCCACCACGCCGTTGATGATGGATGGGGAACACCTCCTTCCTGATCTTCGTGTTCTCTCGGTGCGACAGTGGGGAGACGTTCTCCATCACATACGCTGGCGGTCGTCGAGGCTGCAGCTGTTGCAGCGTCGAGAGGACTCTCACTGCCTGGTAGAACAGCCTGCTGTGCTTGCCCTCCAGCCCTGCTAGTTTGCCCGCCGGTGAGAGGTCTTGACATGGGTAGCCACAAACCATGATCCACCTGTCTCCACTCGGCGCTCCTGCGTGAACGAGGTCATCGAGGCTGGTGTCCTCGAGGTTGCTAGGCAGCTGTTCCAGGTGGATGGCCGCTGTCGGGAGCAGGTCAGGGTGTCGGCGACTGAGTGCCAGGCACCTTGTCCTCGCTACTGCCTCGCCACCACCATCAGTATGTGAAGATGCGGGCTGTCACGAGCCCACGGCTGACATGGGGCAGACTGTACCGCCCACAATGCGCGCGCCAGGGCCCTGCGAGCCAGGCTAGAACGGCCCACGTAGAGCACCGCCAAATCACCCAGGTGCCTCGCGATCTCCAGGGCTGCCCAGCTTATCACCACTGCCAAGTGAGGCAGTTGTGGCCACAGCATGCGTACAAGCGTCCCCACGAGGAGGAAGAGCACTTGCACTCGCGTCACCTGCCAGGTCGTGGCTGGCGGCGAGCCCGGCTCGCGGCCGGGGCCACTGCTTAGTGTTGGGCGCGCCGGGCCGCAGCTGACCCGACGCCCTTCCGAAAAGGCGGCACCACCACACTTCTTCTTTCTTGTTTCTCCACATCTCCTCGTGCCTCTCCACTGCCTCTCGCTCGTTGAAGGTCCGCACTGTCCTCTGACCTGTGCCTCCCCCGGCTGCGACCCCGGCATACTTGGTTCTTTCCCTAGGGCTCGGCGATCTCCGCCTGCGCTGTCCGCTCCGTGGGGAGTTCCGGCGCTCCGGCCGGGAGCTGGCGCCAGTGCGAGGTCTGCCATGATGATCTCCACGCTGGTCTTTGGTACCCGCGGCCTGAACATCTTCACGCAGCGGCCTGTGGTACTCTGCGGGAGCCCGAACCTGCGGTGATTCATGAGATACGGCCTCCTGGTCCTGTCTGCTGGACTGGAAGACTTGGGTGGTATCACTGAAGTTGTCTTCTGAAGCGGTGGGTAGAGCCAAGCTGATCACTGGGCGGTGCTCGGCGGGTCGTTGGTGCAGGCTGACCTCCAAGATGTCCCTGGAGTGCAGCCCGCTGAGCGGCGCCCGACTACTACATACGTCCCCCCTCGTCCCTCTCGCGAGGCGTGTCGGCAGACAGCCCTCCCCTGAACGTGTCACTGGCGACTGCCTCGTCCACGAGTCGCTGCTCTCGAGCGCCATAGCGCCCATCATGAATGACATCGCTGGCTGCATGCCGCGCGTATCTGGCCTCCCTGATGGAGGCGTCGTGCTGGCGCCTCAAGTTCTCCATGGCCTCCTCGGCCTCTCTGGTGATGGCCTCTCTGCGATCTCGAGCGTCGCTGTCGATCATCTCGTCTGTGAGCATCTCGTCCTCTCTTGCGCCATGCGCCGCAGTGTACCCTGTCGAAACAGAGGGCGCCACTGACGAGGCACGCGCTGATATCGACGACGGCGACCGAGTGCAGGGTGGGCTAGGAGGCGCTCCTCCATTGTGCGTAGGGCTGCGAGAGCGCAGTAATGCGCTGCTCACTTCTTCACCATGCCCCATCTCCCCGGAGAGGGAGCTGATACGGTCAGTCGTCGTCAGGACTGGCGTCGGCCGTGTACCCGTGGATACGGGAGGGTCTGCCTCCGCAGCTGCCGCCAAGTCGTTCACGAACGTACGGGCCAGCTGTGCGCGCAACTCCTCCGTACGTAATGTAGGCTCCACTTGCATCACGAGTGCAGACAGAGGGCCCTTGTGCACCACTGAGGCCTTGTCCCATGTCACCCAAGAGCACATGTCGAACTTGCGCGTCACGGAGGCCAAATACCCTGGTCTGAACACGACGCCATGGGGGGCGTGTTTGTGATTAAAACCACGTGAGCCTCACAGAGATAGTACACGGCTTTGGCGCGAGGTGTGGCTCTGGTCCTGAGGACACGTAACGTGCCCTGCTGCGGGCCCTCGATCAGGTGGAGTCTGGCCAGGTCGGTCAGCTCCTCACCGCCAATCATGTCATCCATGTGCTGCCGTATGGTGCCTACGAGACCGCCACTGCAGCCAGCTGACTGTCCTCCCACCAATATATCCGGGACTTGGGGGGTTATTACGATGGAAAAATACAGGGTCTGATCGTCACGTTAGGATTTATACAATTCTCAATAAATTTTCTCTAAGAGTATAATTCCCGTGTATAATCACGCTTTCTAGCGGAGACCCTGTATTTTCGAAACACTTGACCGCGCTTCAAGTAAGCGGTGAAATAACCCCTTTGGGGCATTTTAAAGCAGCTCTAGCGCAGTATTTATTTTATTTGGTAACAATATTTCGTTTCAGAATGTCCACGCCTTGTTGTGGGCCACTCTAGAAGAGATTTACGCTAGCGCTTGGAACGCTCTTTGGCTTTGGGAAGTTTCGACGAGATGGTGCACTACGATTTTCTTACAGTTGATTTGTATTTTATTTCCGTTATATTGTATGGTAACATGGCATTTTTCTAGCTACGCTTAATCATACGCGTTTGCACTCGAAGTTTCTCTTGTTTACAAATTCACAGATCGGCAGACCCTTCGATAGCGGGAAAACTGCTATTCTAACGGCGGTTTGGACTTTACCGGCGTCTTCATCACGGAAAACTATCCCATTTAAGTATTTTCATCACTTCATTTGGTTGAACTTTCGAGGAGATGGGTGATCTCTTGGCAACCCTATCTTTTTGACGACAGTTTTGTTTTCAGTTTGCATTGCGATCGTGGCATTAGCTCAAACAGAGCGCCAAACTGCGGTTTGGAGGTCTCGGTGAAAACCCGGGATGCCACACAATAGACGGAGTGTTCAACGACACTCGTTTACTTACCTTCTCCTTTTTGAAAGATTCGCAGGTTTTCAGACCCTTCGATAGCGGGAAACCCGCTATTTTCACGACTATTTTGACTTCACGAGCGTTTTCCTCGCGGAAATCTACCCCATGTAAGTATTTTCATCACTTCCTTTGGTTAACTTTTCGAAGAGATGGGTGATCTCTTCGCAACCCTATCTTTTTGACGACAGTTTTTTTCAGTTTGCATTGCGAACGTGGCATTAGCTCAAACAGAGCGCCAAACTGCGGTTTGGAGGTCTCGGTGAAAACCCGGGATGCCACACAATAAAGGTGTGCTTTCTATCTTCTTTTCACCCTCTTTGTTTGGACGTCCGATCTTTCCTTTTCTTTAGGCTTGGAGTTCTAACCTTTTCGTTCTTGCGTGGTCCATGCAGGAAAAATACGTTTCGAGTTTCCATCATCTGTCTCTTCTACAAAGGTATGTTTCTTTTTACCAAAGAATGATCCTTGAACTATTTGTTAAGGCCCTCAACGACTTATTAATGCATTGAACTTTTATACAGGGGTTGTACTTTTATACAGCCCCTGAACTTTTATTCAGGGCCTGAAGAAAAAGCTCAGCCCAGGCATTGAGCATAAGGGTAGGGCTGCGGCTCATGGGGCGGGGGTGCAGAAGGGGGTAGAGCGCGGTGCAGACAGGAGGTGGAGCGCGGTGCGGGAAGAGTGGTGAGAGCCGCGGCGGCAGGGGGGGATGCTGGACGGGTAGAACGCGGTGCGACAAGGGGAGTGGCTAGCGGGCGTGGAGGCGCGCGGCGGGGGCACGGTGGACACACACGCATCACGGGGGGGGCACCGTGGACACACACGCATGCGGGGGCACGGTGGGCACACCGCATTTGGGGGGCGGGCACCGTGGTCACGCACATGCATCTAGAGGCACAGTGGACACACACGCATCGAGGGAGCCTTGTGAAGACACACACGCATCCGGGGGGCCTGTGAACACACACTTGCGGGGAGCAGGTGGTCACACGCATCTTGGGACGTGGACGGACACGCATGCGGGGCACGGTGGACACACACACACACCTCGATCGACCCACGAAGAAAAGTTCGGCCCAAGAAGAAAAGTTATTTTTGAATAAAAGTTCAGCCCCTGAATAAAAGTTCAGCCCCTGTATGAAAGTTCAGCCCCTGAAGAAAAGTGAAGTAGAGCGAAAATACAGCCCCTGTACAGGGGCTGTATTTTTGTACAGGGGGAATGAGAATATAATTGCAAGCATTATAAAAAACGAAGAGTGAAGCAAAAATACAGCCCCTGAACAAAAGAATACAGGGGCTCCTTAAGAGTGCAAATTGAAAAGTACAGGGGCTGTATTTTTGTAGAAACAAGATATAGATATTTCCGGGGGTATGAGATTTTTTCTAAAATGTATAAAAAATGAAAATACAGGGGCTGAACTTAAATACAGCCCTGTATTTCAAAAACAACCCCTGTATTTAAAATACAGCCCCTGTATTTAAAATACAGGGTCAAAAAACAGGGTCAAAAATACAGGGTCAGTTTTTTATCGTAATAACCCCCCAACTCCCGGATGTACTCCGACCGGGTGGAAAGTGCCTGCACTTATTACTTCATTGTGTGGCTGTGCGGTGTCCCACTTTCATGTTGCAGAAAGATCAGCAGAAATATGCACTGATGCAGCCCCCCAGAGGATAACACCGCCCTCGAGATGGCTCTCTTCGTTGACATTTATTGGTCACCTCGAGTAGCATGTGCACCACTTGCTTTTGAACCAACGCCTTTGAGAAGAAGGCCTCGAAGTGCCCGAAGACTCCTTGACGTGGTGGGGGACGGAGGGCGACAGCGAGAATGCCCTCCTCCACGGGCTTCTGGCCCGAGAGGGCTGCGTGGAGATACCTCTCCACGCCTTGAAGGAGGGGAGCGTGACCGTCTTTTGGCCCACTATGAGGAAGGCGTGGAGCTCCTCCTCAAGCATGCCGAGAAGGTCAAACACGAAGTGAAGAAGGACGGGAACTTGCTGGGTATGACAAGGGCTCTATCGTCCCCTCGGGCAAGAAAAATCCGACAGTCTGGTAAGTAGCCCTTTTGTAAGCTTTTAATCACTTCACTAATTAATAAGCTTTCACGCGTAAACGTGCTGTGCGATTGTGTGCTTTCCTAACCCCGTCCAAGCTCTTGGACAGTTGGTTCCCACCCACCGGACTGACCGTTCCCACTTTTTGACTGTGCAGGATACCGGCAACCTATTTACGTAAGTGCATGTACAGTAGCAGTCCGAGAGCAAAGTAGGATTTAAGAAGAAGAGAAGACCACACCCGCCAGTCCCGATAAGCAGAAGGCAAGCGAGAAGCAAAAGCAAGAAGCAAAAGAGGTAGTAGATGAATCGGAAAAGGAGGTATCAAAATCGAAAGATGAGGGTGAGAATGAGAATGAGGTGTGAGGAATGCTCAAGTGCTAGTGATAGTGAGGCAGATAAGAGCTCAACATAGCAATCCTTTGTGTAGAGTTACATAGACCTCCCCGCTCCAAGTGAATGTGCTTACAAGTAAATATGTGCAGCTAAAGCACTGTATATATGTTTGAAATTGCTTGCTTTGGCTGTATTTGACCTGAAACTGGATCCACTGTTCCAAACCGCTGGAACCAATGTTCCAACCCACTATAACACTTGCCACGCATGCTCGTTGGAACCATAGTTCCGACCGATTGGAGCCATATAGTTTAAGCCCTCGGAATAATCGCGGTTCTAGGCCCTTGGATAAATGACATTGAACAATATTATTACTAGTATAAATATTTCCAAGTGATGCCCAAGCCTCCGGGACCCCTCGGTTATCTGCGTCCAAACCGTTGGAACCACATTGGACTTAATTTCAAGCCTTTGGAAGTCCGCTGGAACGCCTTTATTGGAAGTCCACTGGAACGCCTTTGGAAGTCCATTGGAATCCGACTGGAAATACGCGTTGGAACCCGTTTGGATCCCGTTTGGTTCCCCATTGGAATCGGCCTGGAACCCCTTTGGAATCAGGTTGGAATCCATTTGGAACATCTCTGGAACCAGCTTGGAACTCCCTTGGAACCAGCCCGGAAATACGTTGGAATCCGTTTGGAATACGGTTAGAATCGGCCTGGAACCCCTTTGGAATCCTGTTGGAACCCGCCCTTTGGAATACGGTTGGAATCCATTTGGAACCCTACTGTAACCAGCTTGGAACTCCCTTGGAACTCCCTTGGAACTAGCCCGGAAATACGTTGGAACCCATTTGGATCCCCGTTGGAACCCCTTTGGAAGTCAAATGGAACCGCTTTGGAAGTCGTTTTTTAATCGAAAACGTATAGAAAATGTCCTATGGAATTCCGAACCGCACGTCCATGGGCTTGGAATCCCCTAGGACCTTTATAGGAATTCCAGGCGGGTTCCAAGGGCTTAAGGAGCAAATGTCCACTTGGACGGGCTTGGAATTCGACTTGGAATTGGACATTTGCTTTTTAAGCCCTTGGACGGACAGTGTTAACGCGGAGGCTTCAAGAGCCTAAAAAGTCCGTCCGACTTGGCGTCCTATGGAGTTCCAAAGAGATTCCAAGCCGGCGTCCAAATGCGTTCCAATGACACATCCAAGCCCTTGGAACTTTCCGTATTCTGTAGGGAGAGTTTCGCAGTTGCGCAGTAGTCTTATTGAGGTAGACCTCTCTCAATCGTTATTCGCAGCAGGACATCACGATGGGAAAGAGGAAAACGAAGGCAGCCAATAAGGAGGCGACAACGAACAATGAAGCAAGGGAAGGAAACTCCACATATGTGGGCACGAACACCAGATCACACTGGGTCAACATTTTCGAGAACGTACCTTCTTTCACGCTCTCGCCATTTTCGAAGGCGAGCAAGGTACGATCGGAGGTGCACTCTCTCTCTCTCTTACACGAATCCTTCCCCTAGACCTGAGCCAGATCAGACGCAATGAATGTCCTTTACTTTTGAGTTTGTTGCTCATCTAGGGGCAAACTTTCCATCGCGTGATATTTGGAAATGAGAGGAGAGATGCATTAGAAGGATGGGATGTGGGCACACCGAATTAACAGAAGAAGTCCAACAACGATGAAGGGCCAACGCTGTCGAACAACGATGAAGGCACGACGCAGCATTATGGATACCAACTGGTCCCTCCTTCCGTTACGGTATGGCCCTCGCTTATACCCTCCCTTTGGGGGGATAAAAATGTAGCTTGCACGTATCAGGGAAAGGGCAAACCTAGGTTATGTAATTTGCACACAATGTATAGAACTGTAGAGCTGGCAAAGAGAAAAGCATATGCTTTTGTTTGAACCTCGTATTTGCTTTTGCGCGTGCAGGAACATGAGACTATCATCGAGAACTTGAAGGAGTAAGTATAATCTCTTCACAAGGCCAAGGACGAGGTCGCCCTAGAATTGGAGTTGCTTCGTACAAAACACGACATATTGAAGATTTGTCACGCCAAGGCGAATGATAGAATTGAAAAACAGGACGCCCAGCTTGAATGTTTTATGTCCACTCCTGAGCATGCATTTGAGCAAGAGCAAGAGTTTGACGAGAGGTTTGAGGAAGCAATAGAAACTCCTAAGCAATGTGAAACTTGCGAAGCTGTTGAGGGCAAGGTGCATTTTGACGGCAAATTGCATTGATATATTTTCCAAGCCAAAGAGCTGGAAGGGAATATGCAACAACTGTCGCTGTCGCTATCGCTGACGGTCCGGGTTGTCGGCAGCACGCAGTGTGCTTTCCTAAGCGCGCGTAAGTATGCGATAATAAGCGATTCCCACTTGACTGAAAAATACCCCGTCACCGTTTGAAGCTGAATTATATTAAGAAAACGTTTTTTAAACGTTCGTAACTGAAATATATGCATTCCTACATGTTGAGACCTGCAACGAAACTCCCCTTACAACGAAAAATACATGGGTGTGACAAAATACCGCACACGTCACCCATGTGTCTACATATGGCATGCCACCGGCTTGCTATGCGGTCAGGCATTCATGCAATGGCTAAAAGGTTCTCTGTGCATCTTTTAGCGTGAGTGGACCTGGTGATTTTGTCCCGCTTACTAAGCATCTCCCAGCAGGCTACTTTGTTCCATTCACGCTCTCTGATACATCGGATAGTTGCGGACACTGAGCATGTGGATGTAGCAAGGCGAGAAAGGCATACAGTTCAAGTGAAGATTAACCATGCGAGACTTTGTGTTAGTGATCTTCCATAGTTGGCGCGACTCGTAGCATTGAAGAATCCTCATGGGTTTGCCCCAAACTCCCAACCAACATGGCATAAAATTTCACAGCCTATCTCCAGTTTGAGAACCACACACCGCTGTCAGTTGCCCTTGAAAAGCGAATCATCAAAATCCAAGACAAGTTCAATATCCCTACTTAAGGTGGCGTCACCTCGCCCCAAGAAGTCACTGCTCAAACATTGCTAAGGATACCCCCACCCTTGAGGTTATGGAGCCTCGCTCCACGGAGTAACCGAAAACAAAATGGTGCAAAGGATCATCCCCCTTCGCTGGCGTGCCATCCCGCACTTATGAGTCACAGTACACATGAGATGATGACGATGAGCCCCTTTGCAGGGGCGCGCCCTGTCTTCGAAGAGTACCTATACGCACGAGGCGATGATGATGAGTCCCTATGCAGGGTGTAACGGTTCCGAAGAGTCCCGGTCTGTATACAAGAGGCGATCATGATGAATCCTCTTGCAGGGGCACAGCCTGTGTCCGACGGTAAACAATTGTGTGCAGGAGGCCAACTGTAGGGTGAGCAGGTGTGTGCAGGAGGCCAGCTGTAGGGTGCGCACCAGAATATAGTCCCGGATGGTCACACGCTCATCCCTGCCGTGGATGCGCTTATTGTCCTCATGCGACAGGTGCAGAGGGGAAAACTGATACACATTGTCTGCCACCCCGGCAATCCTGCGGCATGGCACCCCGATTCCCCAGCATCTCACTCCTGAAGGCGTGACCCTTACACATTTCACTGGGATATCCCTCACTGCATGGTGGGGCTTCTACAGCCGAGCTGTACTGCCCCTGGACCGGCGTGACGCTGGCTGTACTGCCCCTGGACCGGTGTGACGCTGGCTGTACTGCCCCTGGACCGGCGTGGCGCTGGCTGTAC
>LGRX02004311.1:0-17994 GCA_001247695.2 Cymbomonas tetramitiformis
TCCGAATCTTACATATTCCGAAACTGTCCAATACTGATAAGATCAATCTCAATCTAAAAATTGCTGAAATCGGTCATAATCTCACTTTTTGTAAATTTCCTTTTGTAGGTTGACCAGTAACTCTGAGTAGCCGTTGCAGATTGAATTGGGAATTTGGAGGTAGAATCTCTTGACATGCTGACCAGATTGTAGTCCCAAGTAGAAGAAAAGGAGACAATTCACAGAAAGCAGCAACAAGACGACAAGTTATTTCAGAATTGGCAGGGTAAGCAATAGCAAGCCACCCCAAGAATTGGCATCTTGGGGTAGGGATAAGGCAGGGTCAGGCTGATGGGACAGCCTGGGCACGTTCTAATTACCAGTTGAACAAGTGTACTTCGGACGGTTATCAAATACAAAGCTCTTGGTAATACTTTTCTTGAGGTCAGGCAAGAATCACCACTTATCAAGTTAACTTATCTTATTTGCAAGTAAAACTGAGTTATCCACAGAGTTATTTAGCACAGAAAATTGTATCTCTAAAACAGAATAATATTGACTTCGAGAGCCATACTCATATACTCTCTCATCAATTGTTGTTCTAGAATCTCTCATTCAACTCTGCACCAATCACAACTCACTAATGACAGGGCCTACATTCTACTCCTACATTAGTGATCTCTGCCGGCCAATCCCATCGCGCCACACTAACCAGTCTTGGCCTTTTTACGACGGGGCGCTTCCTCAGGGTCACTGTCGTCATCAGAGCCCCCGTCGGCAGGATTCGTGGTCAGCTTCCTGTCCTCGATGTCCTCAGACTGGTCAGGCTGCCCAGGACCGTGGATGCTCGTCTCGAACTTGTTGGCATCCGTGGGCGTTTCCTCGGCAGCCACCTCAGCAGCACCAGCTCCACCCTCCTCGTCATCATGAGCATCAGGGCTGGTGGGACTGTAGCAAGGATACGAGATGTCACTCAGAATGTCATCCAGGTCGGGTGGGGAATCATCCACCCCCGGGAGCATGACCACCTCGTCCGGCTCCTCTTCCGGCTCAGGCGTTGGCGCCTCGAACACGTCTTCCAGCTCCGGCGACCGTGGTCGGCGCCCCGTATACGGGATGCCGCGATACGGCTCGTTGGCCGCCAGGTTGGACGCGCGGATCTCCTCGATCTTCCTGCGGAGGTCATTCTGCCACACGATCCTCTCCCACATAGAATCGCGGGCCTCTTGAATGACCTCTCGCGTAGCAGCCAACTGCTCGCTTACCCGCCGGTGCTGCTCATTCAGCATCCTCTGGTTATACCAGGGGCTGATCCGCAGTCCCGTCTGGCGGCGAGGTAGCCTGGGCGCGTGTCCCGCCCAAGGGGTGCCACCGGCGACGCCACCGGGTACTGCTGGAATGGGAAACTGCTCCTCGGGCGAGCGCTCTCTGGTCGCGGCCGAGGGAGTCGCCTCCCCAGCGCCAGCTGCGGTAGTCAGCTCTGCTGCCGCGGTCACGCCCGGCCCTCGAGCAGAAACCCTGTGCGGCACCAACTGCTTGCGCCCACGCTTCCCGCCACCGCGGAAGGCTCCTGTCACAAAGCGGTTTTAAACATTCAACGTCCTTTACCTCATTTTCCCTTGCCACCATTCTGTGGGCATTGGGGCGAGATATGCTCTGGAGAACCGCAAATAAAACAAGCTCTACCCTGCACAACAGGTTGAGTAACGCGATTGCGTCCGCCTGCAAACGGCCGGTTGTCATTGACGCGAGTGCGTTTTGAATTCCTCTCTTTTTCTAGCTTCGCTGCGCGCTCAGCTATAGCCTTCTTGGTTTTTTTCAACTTCTTCTCTTGCTCCTCAGTAGCCACGATTGGCTCTCCCTCGAACTCTTGGGCCGTGGGCCATCCGAACTTAAACGCTATGTCGATAATTTGGGCCTGTTCTTCAGCCCAGAGCATACCTTCCTCGATTGCTGCTTGCGCTTTTTTGACTTTCGCAATTCGCTCCTCGGTGATCGACTCAGGGGCCTCGAGCCCCTCCAGTTGCTGCTTGACCTCGAAGAAAACATCGTCGGCCTTGTCCAGTTTGTCGAACTGCCGCTTGCAAGAAAGGTCCTCGGATTTCGATCCTCCTTGCTTGGTGTGGACGAAACCGCCGGAGGTCCAGGCAGTAGGGCGCTGGAGCTTTCTCTTCTCTGGCGCTTTCGCCCCTACTGTCTGCAGGATTGCGGTCGCTGTGCCGCTAGCCAACCTGTTGCGCTGTTCTTGGACCAAAGCTGCCAAGTGAGATTGGAGATTCTTTTCGGCTTCGGAGAAAGACGGAACGATTTCATCAAGTTTTGCTGAATACGCTGCGAACTCAGGTGACGCCTTAACTCTGGCGATTTTCTCTTCCAACTGCGCGTCTGAAAAATCATCCATACTGAGAATTCACAGAATATATATACACTTAAAATTCCACTGTAACTCTGTAACAAAATGATACCCTTCCCGAAAACAGATCAAGTGTCGGAGCAGAACTCTACAGAGTTCCCTACCTTATACTGCTGGTACAGCAGTCTGCATTGACCCGGGCCCTTCGGTCCGGTCTGTCACATAACCAGAGTTATGTGACACAGCACCTCTCGCTCCGCTCGCTGCACTGTGACACATAACATCCAGTTTTGAGTTCAAGCTTCAACCATCAAGAGTTTTCAGTTTATTCTTTTAAGTTTATAGTTTTTGAGGGATAAGAGTTTTCAGTTTATACAGTTTTGAGTTCAAGAGTTTTCAGTTTCGGAAGGGTTATACGCGCTGGAATTCACACGTCGTTTCCGTCTCAATCCCGAAAAAATTCTGAACCAGCGTGACGGTCATATCGTCTCGCATCGTCTCGCGTGTCATCGTGAATTTGATTTCCAGGATTATTAAAACAGATAATCAATTTATCTTCCATCGATATCGCGGATACGATTACCGTTGGCGCTGGCGTTGACTAGCTCAACCATAAAGCGCTCGCTGCGACATCCACTGCTCATAATTATTTTCTCAACGTTCCTTGCCTCATGGCCGGAACGGTGTTCACTGTGACTGCTGTGTTATGTGCAGGGATTGCGGAAGTGTTTGGCTGTTTTTATTTTTCAATTCGTTTATTGCATATACGCGAACTCACGGTATTCGGTGTGTGCAGCTTGTGTCGCAGGTTTTCCGATGGCGAGGAGGGACGCACCTTTCTTGAGATGTGGAAGTCTAGGGCAACCTAGCTTGGGATGATACCCAACCACATCGGACTTACTTTGTTTTCATATTTTAATCGTCTACTCACCTTGAATATGCATACAAACTTTGAGGAGCATCGAGGTGTGATAAGTTTTAGACTGATTTATCTTTTTGTGTTTGTGGCGCCATCGCGACCTCTTGGGATGTGGAAGACTGGAAGTCAAGGTTGAGCATGCCAACCTTGCTTGGGTTCGAACCCAACCACATCGAAGTCTGAGTCCTTGTGCTTCAGGGAGCTAAAATGTATATATCTTCGAGCAATATTTGTGGAAGGTCTCGTGCGCTAGAACGCACGGGAGACCCTTGGTTGTTTGGTATCGGGTTTGGGTCCATTCGAGCCCAAACCCAATAAATCTGCCAAAGAAATAAACTGATCATTCCGCGAACAATGTATCTCAGTCCTTGAGCTTCAGGAAACTTAAAGTGATATATCTCGAGAATATTTGTGGAAAGTCTCGTGCGCTAGAACGCACGGGAAGCCCTTGGCTGTTTGGCATGTATTGGGTCTGTGTCAAGGTTGATATTCAACCTTTCAGACTTTGCGGCTGCTATTGAACTGTAGCAACTCGCAACAAGTATTTGGTGGGTATGACTGTAGCCTCTGGTGTCCAGAATCATCTGCTTGAGCACAATGCTCCTCATATACCTCAATGTCCTCACGCTTCATAAGCGTTACCACCATCGGCGGTTGTGAACCCGAGAACATTGGGCGAACTAACAGTATCGGCTGTTCGAATTAGCCTGTTGATACCCGCATGGTGTTCAAGTCATGCTTGAAGCGAAGACGCGTCCTCTCAGAACAGTTTGTTCTTCAAGAACTTGTCTTGCTTCATCATCGAGATGCTGTACTCAGCCTCTCGATGACAGATGTCACTCATGGAGAGTGGATGACAGATATTATGACTGTGCATGTCATAGTCGACCGTACTGACGATACTCGACGACTGTATGTTATTATAACATATGACATGTCATGGTATGACAGGTATGACAGGTATGACATGTATGCCACATATGTCATCGGCCATATCCCTGACAGATCTCCCCTCTTAGAAGAGTTGTGACCTCACAATATAGGGTGCATACCTTTGCATGTGTCTTTGATGTCTTTGTTGTTGAGCTGGTACCAGTCTTCTTACACCGATGAGGCGTCCCTCAAGGTGTTTTTAGGATATTGGGGGGAACTGAGTCCACTTTAAACCCTCACCTTAGGCATTTAGCCTTACAGTTCTTAGGATGTAGCCCCCATGAATTGCGTATCGTATTTCAGAGTGACGTTTCAAGGTATCCATGAATTGCGTATC
Source organism: Cymbomonas tetramitiformis (assembly GCA_001247695.2). Classification (NCBI taxonomy): domain Eukaryota; kingdom Viridiplantae; phylum Chlorophyta; class Pyramimonadophyceae; order Pyramimonadales; family Pyramimonadaceae; genus Cymbomonas; species Cymbomonas tetramitiformis. The sequence continues at coordinate 4,522 of LGRX02004311.1, forward strand.
GTATTTCAGAGTGACGTTTCAAGGTTTACAGTTCTTAGGATGTAGCCCCCATGAATTGCGTATCGTATTTCAGAGTGACGTTTCAAGGTATCTTCCGAGGTTTACGTTACGGATAGATATTGCGCTGCCGTTCGTATCGTATTTCAGAGTGACGAATTAAAAACGAATATGTTTTTACGGCTTTATATAATGCATCCACCTCTTCCTCCCTTCAGAGAGCTTACTCCCCCGAAGTTCACAGGAATACTATGGAGAGCCCGATTTTGGGGCTTGGTTTAATGCAAACGGAGTGGGCCCTGCTTAACGAGATATTGGAGGGTCTCTATGAGTCCACTTTAAATCCTTCACCCGATCTGCCCCAGTGCTCCTTTTATTTTCCGGTCCGGTACGCGCGCTTTGACGAACATTTCATAGAGTGGATTCGACAACGTACTAATGTGAAATTCGTTTTAGTTATGTGTGTCAAGCATAACTCAGGATCACAACTCCGTCCACCTCAGTATCCGGTAACTGCGGATTACTGGCCATAAGATCCGAATGACAAACCACGGTCTGGCAAAGGTAGCATAGCAAGTTTTATTTATCCACAGATATGGTACCCGCATATATGCGTATCTGTGCAAGGGTATGATTTGGTACAAGGCTCACTACACCTTAGCAAGGAAGGATCAATTTCCTGCTTCTTATGCAACATAATGACAGAACATTAAGAGCAAGGTATATAGATGATCGACATGTATTAGTATATATTACAAGAAGTAAGGGCAATAGGCTTAATATAATGTTAGCCTTCATAGGCAGCTATAATGTATGCTGCATTGGTCAGCTCTGTGGCTTTGACCCAGGTGTCATGCTCAGGGCCGTAGCCTGCACGTATCGCACTAAATAGTACTTGACACCTCTAGTGATCTTATCTGAGAGTATATGTGATATCTCAAATAGTGGTTGCCCTTCTTCGGTGATCATCTGTGGCAGAGGCAAAGGTGCTTGGATTGAGTCATTGTACAGCTCTATTCTGGATACAGGCTGAACCGGATGAAAAGGAATGTCGAGATCCCCGAAATCTAACTCATAAGCACGTCCATGGCTGAGCACTTTAGATATAATAAACGGCCCAATGTATGGCTGCTTAAAGTGTCTGCCTGCCTCTGTCAAACCAGTCCATTGAATAAACTCGGTTCGTAGAAGAACTTTCTGCCCTACTGCAAATTGTCGGGGCATGTGAGTCTTATTGAATCTGGCTCGGTTTGTCTCTGCTGCTCGGTAAATGTTATCTACCGCGTTGGCATGTACAGCCGAGTACTGGTCAAAATGATCTCGAATAGCATTCTGTATTGGAACAGGAGCTTCTACTGGCGGAATAGTGATTGCCAGATCATGAGGCGAAAGTGGCTGCGCCATCGAGTCGAGATAAAATGGTGTGTAATCAGTCGTAGCAGAAACTGTGTTGTTAATTGCAAACTCCACCAGAGGCAACTTGTCCTCCCACGAATTGGCTGAAGTATCATTGCAACAACACCTGAGGAGAAAAATACTATCTAATCAGTTATAAATTGGCCTAAACAAGAATTTTGAAAAGTTTTATTCAAAATTTAGGTAAAAATTCAGCCAAAAAAAAATGTCGAAATTTTGAAAAATATAGGGGGTCCGTAGGAAAAATATCCACCCCCGTCTGCAATTTTTAAAGTTGGACCCCCATCGATCGATATTTTTCGAAAATTTGTCGAAAAATCTGACAGAGACGGTCGAGACGGTGTCGGCTGTCGATGTCAATGTCGCCGCCCTTCCTTTCGTTCAGATTTACAATATTCTTTGTCGACAGTAAGACGCAAGAACAGCCAACAGCGAACAGGGGAGGATCATCATCACCATGCTCGTCGAAGACTATTCTTCAGCTTCAGAATCCGATATATCTGATCTCGACGTCGAGGACACCACCAACAAGACAACTCTCCGCCCAGTACACCTAGACCTGGGACGTGACGATGGCGACTCATCGGAGGACAGCGACGACCGCGAACCGAGTCGCTTGGAGGCAGCGTATGCACACACGCGAGCACAACCCCTAACAAACGCCTTCGGCCAGTTGAAGCGGAAAAGAGCTCCCAGCAGCATGCGGATAGCGAGCTGCCGCAACAGCCGGCTTTAGCAGCGCACGAGCGAGAGAGGGCACCTTCTCTGAAACCTCCCTCTGGAAAGAAGCGTGTAGGAGGGGGTGTACGCATCACGAAGGAGCCGAAGATCGAGCCCTCCAAGCGCATCACCGAATTTCCCGACCAATGTTTGCGTATCTCAGCAGGGAGGCTCTTTTGCGGTTGTTGCAAAGAGACCTTATCACTCTTGAAACAATCCGTCAAAACCCACGTGCTCAGCGCCAAGCATCTTGGAGCTAAGGAGACGTTTGTCCGAATAACCGAAAATACCAAAATGGGCATAGCTTTTGAAATACTTGGCCGTTTTCGGTGAAAAAAACCCCACAAATAGGTCTTGTAAAGACGAACAGAATGATACATCATTTGTTAGCATAGGTTTTAATTTATATAAATGGGTGCAATATTTGTAATGTGACACTGATTTTGCAGATATAATGCATTTTTTTCGAAGTTTTGACACAATTATCATTTCCGGATAAAATTTGGTGTGTGAATAGATCTTGTTTAAACGAACATTTTGATATGTCGTTTGTTATCATAGGCGCAATTTTTCATAAATGGGAGCAATATTTGTAATGTGACATTGGTTTTGCAGATACAATGCATTTTCCCTAACTTTTGACACACTTATCCTTTCCGGATAAAATTTTGTAGGAGTCTACACTTGACTTCTTTTCTTCTTTACGGTTTCGGACTTATACTATTCTACACTTATTAAACGACCGCACGAGGTATGCTTACGGTTGGTCAACTACAAGACTTCGGTTTCGTAAATCTTAATAGCTATGCTTATGCTTTCAAGTGTATGCTTTCAATACACAATATACAGCGGATACGGCTCTTACTTTTTATGTTACAATTCTCAGTTCGGTTCATCTCTCCGAAACTGGTTACTCTTAGAGTTCTTATACATTCAGGAACTCTTTCCATAACTCAACTGTACTGAGTACTCCGTACAACAGTCTAGGCACCTCACATCAACATCATTCTGATCGGTCCTACTGTACTCCGTACTGAGTACTCCTGCGTTTTATACTTAGCCGTTTTTCTTGCTCTTGTGCTTGCCTCCTAGCACAACTCCCCCCCCCTTAGGGAAGGTCGCGTCCACGCTGACCACGTCGGACCAGTAAAGTTTTTATACAGATCTTCTACTGTTGCTCTGAATGATTATACAGGTCTCAGCCGCCTGTTGGCTGGGATGACATTACACTTCCCAAGACACACCGCAATAAGGAGATCGACCTCTTAAGCACAAGGGTCGGCCTCTCACCGGTCTGCCATCTGCACTACCAGGCTCCCCCAAGGCTCTCAATCGCTAAGACCACTCGCGTCAGATTCCCATCCGCCCTCAGGTATGATCGTCACCTCCGCTCGCACTCCCGCTAACGCTATCGGTTCCGGCTCAAACTCGGGCGGGTCACTCTCAACAACAGCTGACTGGACTAAAACGCTCATCTCGCTCAGATCCTCCCTGACAAGCAGTTCAGACAGGAACGCATGCACCTCTTCATGTAGGGTCAGGTTGTGGAAAAGCTGTTTTAACAGTGCTGACGGAATCCCATACAAATTCTCTCGCGCTCCCCTGCCCTTCGCGAACACACCTCCGGCTCTCATCGCGCGCCCTCCTTGCGCTACTTTCTCGTGCCTACCGTGCTGCCGGAAGAACTCGCAAGGCGTATCGGAATCGCATACTCGCAAGGGTGTGCGCAACGGAACGTTGGTCCAGATGTGCGTGGGCGTCCTGTATGCGGTCCCGTATTTGCAGTACGTGACGAGGTGCGGAGCTGGTAGATTGCTCATGCAGCGACGCGTGTGCAACCCGTGGGGCTCTCTTCCCCTCGGGTTCTCAATGAAGTATGCTTCGGGCCTCAAGTACCGGATGATCTCCAATGTCCTACGAACTCGCCTGTCCGCAGCGCGCAAATCTCGGATGCCTACCGTCTTCGCTTGGCTGTACTCTGTGCAAGGTGGGCTAGCCCAGACTACGTCGAAGTGTCCTGGTCTGAACTGTCGGTAGTCCCATCGCATGATATCCTCGCAATGTGTGGGGCCCACTTGGGCTGAATGTCTACGGCAACTACTTCGCTGTTGGGAAATTGCTTAGTGAACTGCCTCTCGACTGACCCGGTCCCACAAAACAATACGAGAATCTTAGACTGGCCGACTGGCTCCTTCTCAAGTGCTGCGGCTCCGTTGCCTGGCGGCAGGGTGCTCTGAGCAGATACTCTCGCGAAAGTTCCTACTTCCTCATCAAACCTCTCCTCTGGCACCCATGGCATTGCGCCGTCTACCTTGAGCTCCTCCGATAGCGTGGTCCATACCGCTCCTGCGGACTCGTCGCGTCTCTTACGGACCCTAAGCTTCTCTCGCTCCACTCTCTTAGCCTCGATCCTCTCAAACTCCAACAACGCTCGGTTGGGAACACCGGGCCTGCCGGCTCCGTCCCACTCCAGATCCTCTCGGGTCTTCCACTCGTTCACACTGCGGGGCATTCCTGTCCACTTGACCAGGTACTCTGTCCACCTCCTGCCCTGGCGCTGGCGCGTGCGCGAACGCTCCACCCTCTCGACGTGGGTTTCCTTGCGCCCGCTGACGTCCAACGGAGGAGGGGGAATCTCCTTAGCTCGCTCAACGAAGCGGCTGCCCGACTCTACTGGCGAAAGCCGGTCCACGGTAAACACATCGTGCACTTTCCACTGCTTAGGCGTCTGCAACCTATAGGCCGACGGTGCACCTCTATCGCTCGCGGGAAGGGCCATCTGCCTGTCGCTGTGAAAGACTTCCAGCACCCGAAGGGGCCCAAGGCGCTTCTTAAGCAATTTCTTGTGCAACCCGCGGTCGCCCGGCTGGGTGAGGTGCGTGGCATCCACCCAAACCTCATCGCCTACTGCGTAACTCCTGGACCTGTGACGCGCGTCGTACTGGGCGATCTGTTGCTGCTGAGCTAAGAGCAGCTTCTCCCTAGCGAGCTGCAACTGGCGAACAAACTGGCGGGCTGTCTCGTGGGCTGTACCCTTTTTTACTGCTGCGCCCCTCCCCCCTTAGCTCGGCCTCTCCGTGATGCAAGTGCTGCCTCCACGAAGAAGTCCAGCTGAGAGGCCGGAGCGTGACGACCATACGTCAGTTCAAAAGGGGTGAATCCCGTGACGGCGGAACGAGAGTCATTAATGGCGTACTCGACCGGGGTACACCATAAATCCCAATCGTGCTGGTTGGCGTCGACGTACGCGCGCAACATGCGTTCGACCGTGTGGTTTGTGTGCTCTGCCTGCCCATCACCTTGAGGGTGGTACGGCGTGGTAGAGGCAACCTGGCCTCCCATCAACCGATGTAGCTCGAGATGCATCTCATCCCTGAAGCGGGAGTCCCGATCACAGACGATCTTCATGGGAGCGCCGTGCAAACGCCACACTTGGTCGAAATACATGCGCGCGATCTGTGCAGCTGAGCTGTCAGCGTAAAGCATGGGAACTACGTGCACCATCTTGGACAACGTGTCCGTGAAGGTAGCAAACGCGTCGTACCCTCGCTCTGTGCGGGGCAGCCCAGTGACGAAGTCGATACTAACCACTTGCCACAGTCTTACTGGGACTTGCAGGGGGTTAAGCTGACCGTCTGGATACCCGTTGCGTGGCCGGGTCTGTTGGCTCACAACGCAGGATTTGCACCAGTCGGTGACATCCTTGCTCATGCGTGGCCACCAAAAGCGACGGGATACTCTGTCCAGTGTCTTATCCCTTCCTGTGTGCCCTGCTGCTGGGGACTCGTGTGCCTCGCGCATCACCAGCTCTCTGAGGGGGGAATCCTGAGCTAGCACTAGCTGATACCGCCCTTCTGCCACTCGCCATATCATGTCGTCTACCATGCGAAATGTGTCTGTCCTCTGATGTGGGGCTGCGATCAGTTCCTCCTTCAACGAGCTGAGGTACTGGCTGCGTTCGTATTCCGCTTGCAAGGCGCGGACGAACTCATCAGCCTTCAGTGGGCCTGATGCTGCCCTGGCCCTTGCTGCAACCCCTGTAGTGACTAAAGGCTCGTCGGGTTCTGCCTCACTGTCCTTTCGCGCAGGCGGCGCTCGGGGCTTTGCCCTGCTGGCTGCTGGGGCCCACACCAGAAGGACCGGCCAGCGCAGCGGGGGTCGACCTCCGTCAGGGGACTCGAAGAGGTGGTTGGGACGACCTTTTTCGTCTTTCGTGTCAAAGACTTTGACCGGATGAAGCCCATACTTGGGGTGAATCAACCGTCTCCAGGGGGCGTCATAGTCTGGCAGAAGGAACATCGCCGAGGTGTTTTCCGGATCGGCGCGCCACTCGGCAAGGAAATGCCGAAGAATTCTTTCTATCAAGTCTGAATCCTTCGTGTAAGGGGGGTTGCACCAAACGTGTTTCCCGCGCCACTTTTCCTTCAAGCAATCGGTCCAATAGGTGTCAACCTGCCGGTTAACGCCCATGGAGTCGCAACACGCGTCAACGTCAAACACCCCGTACTGGGCCGCTATCTCCTCAAAGCGCTCCCTGATCAGCTTCCAGTCCTGGCGATCTACGACCTGGTCGTAGTGGGAGCTACTTTCTGGGGGCTTAACGGGCTCAGGTACCTTTTCGGCTGCCTTTGGATGACTCTGGGCCTCAGGGTGGGGGAACTTCGGGTGACTCTGGACTTCTGCTGTGGCCTGTTCCCTAGCTCGGTCTGCTCTGGTCATGACTGCTAGCGCTTCGGCATCCCTCAAGGATTTCTCGCCTACTGCTAGGGTGGCAGCTGCGTCCAGCCAAAGGGCCGGCGACTCTACCCACGTGAGCCCATTCAGATGGGTGAGCTCACCAATGACCGATGCTGGACTGGTGGGAGGGAAGGACTCGTCCTCGGAATCACTATACTCGAAGGTGGCGCCTAAGACAGATGTGGGATCCTCGTCCCCTTCGCATCTCTTGCCTTTCGGCTCAGAGTACTCGGGTCCATCAGATCCATCGGTGGTGCAATCCACTGCCCCGAGGCCAGAGGTAGGATCCTCGTCCTCTTCGGACCCCTTGCCTGCCGGTGCGGAGTCTCTGGGCCCATCCGTGGCGCGATCCACAATCCCTTTTTCCTTCAACCCTTCTCTGGCTGACATTTCCTGATAGTCTGGTCGCCGGGACTGCGCGTCTGGTACTACTAAACAGCGCCCTGGCACGTGCTCCATCTGATGGACTCCTACCTCTACCAAGTCCTCGTACCAGCGAGCCTGACGTCGGCTGAGCTCCCTAGCTGGAGCGAAGAGCCACTGAAGGGGTTTATGGTCTCCCATGAGCTTAAATGATGTGAAAATCAGATAATGTCTCCAGGTGCCCGTGGTGCAGTGATGGATGGCACAAAGCTCCCGTTCCCCAGCGTGATAGTTCTGCTCTGCGCTGGAGAACTGCCGGCTTTCAAAGGCCAAGGGCTGTAAGCCTCGTCCCTGATCCTGCATGAGTACACCCCCTAGTGCTACTCCACTGGCATCTGTCTGCACAAAGAAGGGTCTGGAACCGTCTGCTGCACCCTTTTGATCAGGTAGGGCCAAGGCTGGGGAGGAGATCAAGGCAGTTTTTAGCTGTTTAAATGCTGCCTTTTCATTCTCGCCCCAGGTCCAGTCCACGCCGGATTTGGTGAGGCGGGTCAACCGGTACGCGATATCTGCGAAGTTCTGGATGTACCTCCGGTAGAAGCCACACATGCCCAGAAACTGTCGCACGTGTGTGACAGTTTCTAGGTCTGGCCAATCGCGTACCGACGCAACCTTATCCTGCTGTGGACGACATCCATCCCGATCCACCACATGCCCTAGGAACCGGACTGATCGCTTGCACAATTTGACTTTCGACTTTTTGAGGTAGACTGAATTCTTTCGGCATGCCTCCAGGACCTGGCGGAGGTGGTCGAGGTGTACCTCATGGGCGCTCTTACCCGGAACCTCAGCCGAGAAAATCATGATGTCATCTACAAATACTCTGCAAAAGGGTAGGTGCCCGAGGTACTGTTGCATCATCCTTTGCCAGGTACTTGGGGAGTTTGACAATCCCATAGGCATGACCAACCACTCATACGCTCCAAAGTGCGTAGTCATTGCGGTTTTCTCCACGTCCTCTGCTTTCATAGGGACCTGCCAAAATCCCCAAAGGGCATCCATCGTAGAGAAGACGGTAGCCCCTTGTAGATCATCTAAGAGACTCTGGACATCCGGGAGGGGGTACTTGTCCTTGACTGTGATCTCATTGATCTGTCTGTAGTCAATGACTAGACGCAACTCCTTGGGATTACTCGGCTTGGGGACCATCAGCACAGGGCAGCCCCACGGAGAGGCCGAGGGTCGTATATACCCTTTGGCTAAGAGCTCATCTAGCTGTTGCCGGAGTTGCCGCAGCTCCTCCTGCGACAGCTTGTACCCTCGCCGGTGCAAGGCGTTCCCATTCCAATCTGGCCTGAGCCGGACGCCGGACTTGAATTCCCTTGACTGGACTGATTCCGGCAACTCTGTGCAAATGACATCTGCGAACTCCTTTTCCAGGTCCCTAAGCTGCTGCCAGATTTCCGGCGACACCGTCTCGTCTATCTCGTCCTCCGGCGGTTCCGGGGAGGCCTGAGCAGTCTGTGGGGCTGGCGGCGAGGTAGTACCTGGCGGGGCGGCCGGTACCGGCGGGTCTGTGGTCTGCGGAGCTGGCGGCGGGACTGGTGCCGAGGCTCGCGACTTCTGACTCTGAGGACGCGGGACAGTGGGGACTTTTGGTCCCGGTGGCTGCTCGGTGGAGGGGCCACTTTCAGCACCAGGCTGACCGACTGCTGCGACCTGGTCACGCCAACGCACTCGCTTACGCCGTGCTCGGGGTCGTCGCTCCGCGACCAGACCCCGGCCCTGCCGGAGCGCCGCGGCTGCCTGAGCGTGCCAGGTGGGTGGCTTCCCGGCCGCGTGATCCTCTATCGCCTGTCTACGCACCGCTGGCGGGAGCAACGCAAATGCTCCGTTCGCCTCCTGTTTGCTAGCGAAAACGCTGAGAGGGTCAGGATGATCCCCGGCCTCGTCGACCGTACTCGCAAATCCCTGTGGCCTAATATCCTCGACCACCGCCCCTACTCTCTGCAAATGACACGCTCCTTCCACGTCACTGTAGCCGGACTCGGAACTGTCCGAGACCAACCCTCCCGGCCCCTCAGACTCCTCAGCTCCGTCCGGCACCGTAGCGCTGGGACGCACGCTGACTTCACCATCCTCGGACCCGGAGGAGGGTTCTGACGCTAGGCCTGCTACAACATCGTTGGGGGAATCTTCGTCGGAGTCTCCCCCCCCCTTGTTGCAGGCCAACGCGCCAAAAGTCCCATCGGGGCCGAGGTAGACGACGAAAGCCTGCTCCTCTCTGTTTCGGAGGGTCCGCAGGTCCCGGCGAGCCCGACGTTGGCTCAAAAGGACTCCCTGTACCAGTGCCATTGCCGTGTCCTTGGACCGGCTGGGGTCCGGTGACCCCGGCGAACAGCCGGTGATGACGACCTCTTCCCTGCCCTTGGTGAACCGGACCGAGCCCCAGTTCTTATAATCCAGCGTAACCGGGGAAAGGTTCGCCAGCCAAGGACCTCCCAGGATGACATCCACCTTGAGGTCGAGGGGCATTACCCGAAGCTCAACCTGCTGGCCGTAAGACCCCTTCGACGTCTCAGCAAGGAGCTTGGGCCTGATGCAGGAATTAGCATCATATGTTGTGCCGTCAGCCACTCGAACCCGCATGGCTTGCTCGTGGCGCACCGGCTTGACGCCGGAGAGCCTCTGCAGTGTACTCTTTGCGATGATATTGGTGGATGCTCCCGAATCCACTAACACCTTGACTCTGACGCCCGCAATCCAGGCCCAAAACAGCAACAACGTCGGTGTGCGACTGTGCCTGTCGAAACTCCTCGGGCGCGCTCCCATCGAGGACACCGCTGCCAGGGACTCACACCAGCTCGGACTGATATCGCCGTCCTGCATTATGCAGTCCAGGCGGGTGACTGACGTTTCTGCGTCGGAGTCACAGTCCGGGAGGCAGTAAGTACACGCGTCCGCTAGCAGGCCGATGGCGACTGCTTTCTGAACTGCGCTGCGCTCTGGGAAGTCTGGGGGGGACACCGCGACTTGGACTGACGCTGCAGCCAGTTTAGCCGCTATGTGCTTTCTGACTTGCTCGTCCCGGTGCATCGGCTCATTGTCTTGCTGAAGTTCCCTATTCTCCCTTTCCAACTCCTCCTTTACGAAGGCGTGGAAGTCCGCATGGCGTTCTGTTGAGGTAGAAGCCGGGTCCCTACCCTCCAACTCGTACCTGCGCTGCAATCGAGAGGTTCGAAGCGCCTTGTCTTCAGGAGTCAGCCATGGTCTGCGTTTCGGGCCCAAAGCCTGGCGAGCCCTGCTTCGGGTCAACCACGGCCGACTGGGCTTTGAAGTTCTCTCTGGTGGTGAGAGGTCTTCTCCCTCGGCAGGCTTGGGTTTGGCAACGCGAACAAACCGTCCGAACTCCTGATCCAAGATGGCTTTGCGTCGGCGATTGAACTCGCGCACCCTGACGAGCCGCTTCAAGCGCTTATCTAACTCTTCTCGATTCAACTGGGGCTTACTAGTCGTGGGTCCAAGCTTCTGGCTCATCCGCCTTTGCCCTGCCCTCCAAAGCGCAAGGGACTTGACCGGCCGGACCTCTGACTCTTCCAGCTTTAGATACCTTTCTAGCGCCCTGATGGCGGAACGCAGGCGAGCACTTGGCTGCTGGGCCTGAAAGGCTTTCCTAACTCTGGGGGGTAAACGCTGAGCTCTGACCTTCCAGTGCCCGCGAACTCTCGCAACATCCGACCCCTGGTTCTCCAGGTGCTGTTGGTAGACTGCCCGTGGCTCAACTGTGTGGCTCGACCGGTTTTTACCCCGGGTGTCCGCACCGGTGATCCAACAGAGCAGCTCACACGGCTCCTCGGGACGCGGAACTGAGGCGGTTGCTGGGGTTCTGGCGGACTTCCAGAAGTTTGCCTGCTCTCTTTGGACGCGCTGCTCGACCTGTTCCCGCTCAGGAGGTTCTGGGCTTTCCGTGCGGGTGGCGGCTAGCATGTCTAAACCTTCCTGCTCATACCTCTCGACTCGACTCTGGCTCTTGAGGTGGCCCCTGGCGCTGCCACTAAGGTGTCTCCCACACCTTCTCCACCTATCATGCAGCACCTGCATCGCTGTGGACGCCGGCGCGGGGCCCTTTTGTCCCCCTGACCCCGCAGTGACGGGGCCCGCGCCCTTTACTGCGAGGAGGACGCCCCGGGCTGGGGAGCGTCCTCCTGGACAAAATCCAAACCGATGGCAGCCAAAGCTTCCTCCACCGACTCGTCCCCTATCAACGCCAGGGTGTCCTCCAGGAGGCACTTGGCCCACTCCTTCGGGCGCTGGCTCGCCTGCGGACAGTCGCGAGCATAATGGTCCATGCTCTTGCACAGACGGCAGCCCTCGTACTCTGGGGAGCCGAGTCGTTGCCCTGTGGGTGTCGGAGCGCCAGCGGATGTCGCCATGGCTAGCAGCTCCTCCGTGACATCTACGTGGGCCAGCCGCTGGACCGAGCGGCTCGTCTTATCCTGGCTCTGCCGCAACTCCCGCTCAGCCTCTATGGCCCAAGTCAGGAGTTCGTGGCGGCCTTTACTGGCCGTCCGGCTCAGAGTCAGAACCGAAGCGCCTTTCCTCTCGGCTATAAGGAAGACCTTCCTCCTTATCTCCGGTATCAACCCCGTAAGGAATATCTCCAGCAGCTCCTCTTCCGGCACCGGAGAGGTGAGCTCGTGGGCAGCCAGCATGCTCACGATGTCGTGAGCAAGGTGCACCCCGTCCCAGAACTCGCGGACCGTGCGAGTCTGTCTGTCCTGACTTTGACGCACGCGACGCAGGAACGGACCGATCGACGCCATTTCCCCCTTGTCGGGCATCACCAGCTGCGCCAAGGGAACCACTATGACGTCCAAGGTGAGGTTCTTACCTTCCCGAGCCTCCGTCAACACCGAAGAAAGCTCGCGGTACTCGGAGCTGAGTTTGCCGAAGCAGTGTCTAGCCACTTCTGACAGCAGGGAGTGGTCCGACAACACCTTCTCCTCACCCCCGCTCTCTAGTGGTCCCAGACGCGCCATCTCCATGGCGTAGCGCACCGGCTCGAGTTCCCGAACCTCCCTGACTTGCCGAACAAATCGGAGGAGCCGACCAAAGACGTGGGACGACCCCTCCACCTCTGTGTGGTATTTGTCCACTGCCTTCTCCATGGCTCTGGTGGCCTCCTTGAGAGCGTGCTGCTCGTCCTTACGACTGCAATGGCTCCGGAGCTCCCTGTAACGAGAGGAAGACGAGAAGGTGAACTGGCTGTCGCCATCCCCGTCTTCGCCATCGCCGCCAGGGTCCTCGTCCGGACTCCCCGGGCCTCCCAGCCCTCCAGGGTCACCGCTCCCCGAGCCACCAGGACCACCATGACTGCCGGCACCGGGCATCTCCGAAAGCTCGTTTGGCTCCGAGTGCTCCAGTTGAGGGACCATCCCCCCCCGTCTCCCGGTGTGTCTGCCGCCTTAGGAATCGGAGGTGGCATCACAGCCGGAAAGTGGTCGAAAGCACCGGGCCACACGTCCGCGGCGCAAAACCCACACACCGGCAGGTACACCTTTTTCATGAACGCCACCACACTTCTCTTAGCGCGCGCCTGACACGCCCACATACGCACCGGGCTCTCCTCGTGCCCGCACCCACAGCGAGCGCAGCTCTCTGCGACGGACGCCAAGGCCGTCGTGAGACTGTGAATCACCTGGGCCCCGAGGACCCTGTCCTCGTCCGAGAACTTTGTCTTCAGGCACTGCCTGATCTGGTTGGAAGGGTGTAAGCACCCGGCGACCTGACCAAGGGTGCGATACCTACGAGCAGCGTCGTAAAACAGGCGCTGGGCATCGATCCCCGAGGTGGCATACCCGACCACGTGCTTCCGGAGGGCGTCGCAGACCTGTATAGGAAGGGAAATAAAGTCCCATGAGTGCGGTGGAGACGCTGTCACGTCTGCGCGCGACTCCTCCGGAGGGCTTTGAACGTCCCGGTTCTCGACGTCACAGGTGACGACGGAAGTCGGCTCTACCAGCTCATGTCCCTCTCGGGAGATGGGCGTCTCCTGAACCGGACTCGACGCTGCTGCTGAGGGCCCCCGAGCGTCTGACTCCACGGGCCCTGGGGGCGAGGCCTGAACCAGGGCGAGCCTTTGGACTTGTGACTCTATGACCGCCTGCAGCCTCTCCTCCAGCTGGGCTTCGGCTGCCGCTCGCCGCTCCTCGGCGGCTACCTGCTGAGCGACGCTCTCGT
>LGRX02004312.1:0-30684 GCA_001247695.2 Cymbomonas tetramitiformis
GTCCGTCCAGTAGCGGTTGACCTGACGATTCTTTCCTCCCAAGTCGCAACAGGCGTCAACCTCGAAAGGTCCATATTCTTGACTCAAGAAGTCGAACATGTCCGCCCGGAACTTCCAGTCCTGTCGATCGCTGGGCTCCAGGAGTCTGGTTGAAGCCTCGCTGCCCTTCGGCGTTGCTGAGAAATCAACAGGGGTCTTCCTGGGAGAAGGGGGCGAGGATGCTGTCAGTTTGCCAGAGCGCGTCTGAACTGCCAGGGTTGCTTTCTCGTACCCAGTTTCGGCCAGCTGCAGGGTATGTAAGGCGTCCATCCAGAGTTGAGGGGAGTCCATCCAGGTGAGAGTCCCACTGTACGCGAGGACTGGTTCAGGATCTTTGGTCTTGGCGCTGTTGGACTTGCGCTCCTTCAACTTGTTGGGATCTACCACTCCCAGGGGCGCGCGTCCTTGGCGGGACTCTTTACCAGCTGCAGGTCGAAACTTGCTGGCAGTGTCTGCGGCCGAGGGAGGTCGCTGCGGGTTCCCAGTAACCGGATGCACAAAGCCAGCTTCTACCAGTCCTTCTCTCGCGGAAATTTCCTTGTAGTCGGGTCGCCTGGACAGAGCGTCTGGAACCCAGAGTAGCGCCCCAGGGATGTATTCCATCTCGGGTACCCCTACCTCCACTAGATCCATGTACCATCGGGCTTGGCGTCGGCTGAGAGGTTGTCCGGGTGCCATTAACCAGACTAGGGGCTTGTGGTCACCCTGCAATTGGAACTCAGTCCAGATGAGGTAGTGTCGCCAAGTTTGCGTAGTGCAGGGATGGAGAGCGCAGAGTTCTCTTTCGCCAGCATGGTAGTTCTGCTCGGCTCCATTAAACTGTCTGCTCTCAAAGGCGATAGGTTGCAATCCATTTCCTACGTCTTGCATCAGTACTCCCCCTAGTGCCACTCCACTGGCGTCAGTTTGTACCACGAAAGGATGCCGTCCTTCGGCTGCCGCTTTCATATCGGGTAGCGCCAGAGTGGGGGAAGAACATAGCGCCTTCTTAATCTCCTCGAAAGCCCAACGCTGCATGGGTCCCCATAGCCAAGCGACATCCCCTTTGGTGAGCTGAGTCAAGGGTTGTGCTACTTCAGAGAAGCCCCGCATGTACCGCCGGTAGTACCCAGCCAACCCCAAAAATTGGCGCACATGCGTGGCGTTTTCCAGAGCGGGCCAGTCCCTGATGGCGGCCAGCTTGTCATGTTGAGGCTGACTTCCTTCCCGTGAGATCACGTGCCCCAGAAAGCGTATCTGGGTCTGCAATAGTTGACACTTAGACTCTTTGAGGTAGATACCCTGGTTCTCACAGACTTCGAGAAATTGCTGGAGATGGGAAAGATGCTCCTCCAAGGTGTTGCTGAAGAGGATGCAATCGTCCAGGAATATTCTTACAAAAGGAAGATGTCCCAGAGCGCGCTGCATGCGTCTCTGATAGCAGGAATGACTGTTGGTCAACCCCATGGGCATCACCAACCACTCATACGAGCCATAGGGAGAAGTGAACGCCGTCTTTTCCACATCCTCAGACGCCATAGCCATCTGCCAGAATCCATCGACCGCATCGAAGGAGGAGAAGTACTTGGCCCCATGCATGGAGTCGAACAACTGCTGAATGTCGGGAAGTGGATATTTGTCCTTGACAGTCAGGCTGTTGATGGCTCGGAAGTCGCAGACCATTCTGAGTACTTCAGGTTTCCCAGGCTTGGGAACCATCAGCACTGGTGCAGCGAACGGACTTGAGGAAGGTCTGATGTAGCCCTTGCTCAGGAGTTCATCCAGGCGTTCTCGCAATTGAGTTAGCTCCACCATGGACATCTTGTAGGGCCTCTTAGCGGGCGCGATGCCATTCCATCCCTCTTGCAGTCTCACGTGGGCCACTTCATCTTTTCGCAGGGCGTCAAAGTTGGGCAGCGCTTCGCTAATTACTCGAGGTGAAAAGGACTCGATCAGCTTCTGAAACTTCTTTCTCCACTCGGGGGAGATTGAAGGGTCCTCCAAATTCTCGCTGGTGGCCACCGCTGATAACATCGAAGTCCCTACCAGAGGTGTCGCATAGGCCACTAAGATGTCGTGGGGTGTCGCGGCACTGTCCATTCCCGCATATCTGCGCCGATAGGCTTTGATCTCCTTGGTCGCTTGAGCTGCTGATAACATTACCATCGGTTCCAGAGCCATCGCGGTTCTCTCGCCTTTGCGTGTAGGGCTACGCCCTGGCGAACATCCCCGTATCCGCACGGATTTGCCATGCTGGCGAAACTTGACCGATCCCCACCCATCATAGTCCAGCGTGACCGGCGAGAGGTGTCTCAACCACCTTCCTCCGAGTACAATGTCCACCTTGATGCCCAGAGGAAGTACTCGCATCTTGATGACCTCGGAGTAAGTCCCCTCTGAAGTCTCGGCGGTCGGTCAGCTTGCCGTAAGCGACTTGCGCAGAGGTCTGCACTGACCCATCCGCGAGGGTAACGTTCAGCGGCATCCCATTAGCGCGAACTGTGAGGTTCAATCTCTTGACGCACTCACTGGAGATGAATTCATCCGAGGCACCAGAATCCACCAGTACGCGCACTCGCTGTCCCTTCAGCAAGGCCCAGAACACCAATAGCAGCGTTCCCTCTTTGTCCCGAATCGCAGTCAGCTGACTGTCCTGGTTCCACATTACTTGACCATCGCGTCGCAGATGTGCACAGATGGCTGCTCGCACCGGGTGATGCAAAGGTACGCGCTGCTTAGACCGGATAGGTCTTGTGCGCGGTGGTGCAGGCTGCGAACGAGGATCTGGACCAAAGTACCATCCACCTTCCAGGTCGCGATCTGCTTGTAGCTGCCGCTCCTTAGCGCGTCGCTCCTGTCCCTGAGCGCGTCGTCTGGCGCGGCTCTGCGTGCGGCTTTCCAGAGGGTAAGAGCGAAGAGGTTGGATGGACATCTTCTCCTCCTCTTCCTCCCCAGCGCTATCTTCTGGTTCGGACTTTTGAGGGTTTCTTCTTCCCGCGGTGCCGCCTGGGCGTTGGTGACGTTCGCTGGTGCTGCCACTGCTTCATTACCTTCCAGGATCGGCCGCAGACGATGGCGTTGCTGTTTCTGAATGGTCAGTAGCAGTTCCAGGTGGGTTTCCTCCTGGATGGTTTTCAGGGGAGTCGGCTCCACTCCTTCTGTCGTTGTCAGCACACTTGGATTGTTCTCCGATCTGGCGGCGGCCAGCTGTCGCTCCATCAACTGCTGCGTGAAGTTGAGCGACCGCTGGGAGTCCTCGAGGTCAGAAATGTCCCCAGAAGTTGCGGGCCGAGAACTGGATGGAGATAAGGTCAAATCCAGAGTTGTCGCTGGATTCGCATCTGATGGTTCCGCTGAGTCCAGGGAGAGTGAATCACCACTTGCTGTTGAGGGTAGAGCCAGGTGAGCAGCCTCCTCCGCCGCTTCCCTTTCTTGCTGGTTCCATTGGTGCACCCTGTATAGACTGCACCATGCGTCTGGAATTCCTACATCTCCACCAGAACCTGGGATAGTACCGCACTCGGTCTCCAGAGATAGCTGAACTGCTCCTTCGGTTATCATTAGGTCAGGGGTGACCTTCCCATGCCATCTGTACCAGCGGCGGCGATATCTGCGCCACCCTTCTGGTACCCATGCATTTCTCCATTTCTCATTCTCCTTTACCAGAGCTGCCGCGGCCATGTGCTCCGGGTGCGTCATCTCTCTCCAAGCACGCGTGCGATCCGCCAGTGACTCTGCTCGAAGTCCTGGTGGTTCATCTCCCAGCCTCGTAACCTCTGCCTCATGCTGCAGTCGGTCTCGTACCGTCTTCGGAGTTCTGCTGCGAGGTTTTCCAGTGCGCTTGCGCGCTGCACTCGTAGTGCTCTCTGCGCTTAAGGACGCCCTCTCTGCCAAGGCGGGACACGCTGCTGGTCGAGACGTCGAAGGAAACACCTCAGGTCGAAGTTTAAAAGGTGGGGGTTCTGAAGCTGGGCCAGTTTTTGAAGTTCCACCCCCTTCCTCCTCACTGTCGTCCAGAGGGTGTGAAACCGCGGGTAGCGTTACATCCTGAATCCGCTGCCTCAAGGCTCGCATACGCTCCACCGGAGCTTTTCTCGGTACCCGCGGTCGAGGAGTTTTCCGCCAGGGGTGTTGAGTGGGTTGAAGGTCCACTGGGTCTCCTCTTCCTGACCATCATCCTCATCCAGTGCTGCCAGTACTGATGTCTCAGGGTTAGGGTTAGGGTTAGGGTTAGGGTTCGGGTTAGGGTCTGTGGGGTCAACGCGGGGCGTTTCGCCACGCTCGCGTTGTGGAGCCTGACGGCGATCACCAGTTCCAAGGGAGCGATCTACACTGAACATAACGGGAGGCTTGGAGCGCTCAGGCGACGAAGTGGGTGACCTTCGTGGCGACCGTTGATGGCGCCGGGACACCAAGTGATGTTCTCGCCGGCCCTGCTCAGTGGAAAGGTTCGCTGTGTAAACAGCGGTACTGGTCAACGAGGGTTCATCCCGTAGGGTTCTGGTTCTGCCGAGATGGCGTTGTCGCCTCTGATCGGCAGACCAGGTGAATCCGTACCCTCGAGCGGCCAGAGGGTTGGGGGGTGGCGGAGGCTCTTTCTGGATATTCCCCCGGTTGTGGGCGAAGGCTGTACTCCTTGCCCAGGGGCGGTTACCCATACCGCCCTGTCGCCGGCGTCCCGCCGGCAGGAAGACACTCAGTCCTCCTCTTCCGCAGATTGCTGACCCGAGGAGGACGCTGCGGCCGATTCCTCGTTCTGAAAATACTCCAGCGCTTCCGCTTCCTCTTCCAAATCCTCCCATTCTGTTTCCAGCGCTGCGATATGAGATTCATTTGCAGCGCGGCGGCGTGCCAAACGAGCTGGGGCGTCAGCAATCCAGGCTCGTTTCTTGGCCTCGTCGGGACAGTTAGCCCATAAATGGGAGTCAGAGTTGCAGACGTAAGCATCGGCGTGGCGGCCTGGTCAATCCCGCCGGGCTGGGCGGCACGGCGTGCTGCACCCTGAGGTCGGCGGGGTCGGGGTCAGTAGCATCTTCCTCCCCAGCGTCCTGCACGGCGTTAAGTCTGGAGGACGAGCGACCATTCCTCCAGGCAGGACTTCGGTTCGCAGGTGCAGAGACGGGAGAGGTTCGTGCTGCGGTCAGAGCTTCACTGCGCTCCAATTTGGTGGCCACAGTGATGATATGCTGCAGCGCGGTGGATCCGGGATGATTGCTTTCCCAATCCGCTGGACTTTGCAGATCCAACCGATCCTCAATAAGGCGATCCATACAGCTTGCTTCAGTCGCAGTCCAGACCAGAACTGATATAATAGCTGCTGTTGGCTGATGGCGTGGCAGTTGGGCATGGCGTCTGCCAATAACTGGACTACCTCGTGCCAGGATACCAGACGAGTAGCGAACAAACGCGCAGTCTCTTCTCGTCGCTGCGCCATGCGCATCACTGTCCCCGCTAGTCCTACCAGCGCGATATCATCCAGTACGCTCCTGGCTACGTCGGCCAGGAAAGGCGCCAAAGTGGCGTAACGCCGGTTCCAGGCCTCCGAGTTCAACATTCCACCTTGCTTGAGAAAAGTTAGGGATCGCGGCTGTAGTTTGCGTTGAGCCACTTCCTTCAAGATCTCCGGCATGGTGATCATGGTTAGGTCTAGGCGATAAGCACTCATGCGACCCAGGGCGAAGGTGACTACGCCCATTGACAGAAAATTGACCAGCGCTTCAGAAAAAGGTGGAAGCGCGGCAATATCTGCGTCAGTGGTGATTAGGTCAGCGGAGGAGGGGTACATAGGAATGTCTCTGATCAGCTTGAGCACATCAGCCACTGTCTTGGATTCTCGGTAGACATCACTTGGGGAAGCCGCTCCCATAAGATCGTGGTGCCCTGGGAATTGAGAAAGGCGCTGGTCTACTGGCAGGAGTCCCGGGGCCGCTGGCAAGGAATTTCCAGGCGATCTGTACTCTGCTGCGCGGGGAACACCAGAGGGAAACCGGTTGACGCCCAGTCTAGCCGGTACTGTGGCGGGAGTTGGTTGGTTGCCAGCCGCCATTCCTCTAAACAAGTACGCCTCGGAAGATGAAAATGCTGCCCAAATTTGGAGTCCCAGGGGGTCAAATTCTGTCAACTCGGACTCTAAGGCATTTTCCGCGATGGTTACCCATGAGTACAAGGGCAGGCGTCTCTGCTGAGTTCCAGTACGGCTTTCCGCGCAACGCCGCGCTTCATCCACTTGCGTTTTCTCCACTTCCAGAGTGAAAGCGTCACTGTCCTCAATCTCAGTCAGGCGCACAGGAGTATGCACTGACCCATGCTGCGCCAGGTCTTGGATGTCCACTCCGATGTGCCGCATAGTCATCCAAATCCGATTGGTATCGGTTATGAAGTGACTGGCGCTTCCAGGCATGGTTGGCAGTCGGTAAGAGTATTGTGCCTCAGCGCCGTGGCTGACAGTAACTGCGGAGGAAGAGGACAGGTGATTTCTCAACCAGAAGGAGGCTCCTTCTAAAGTCCATAACAACACGTCTAGACGCCGGTGTCGTGGTTCACCATTGTCTGAAGGCGGGGGCGAGTTTCCTGGTGACGGTTGATCAGGCTCAGCGGAGTCAGAGGGCGATGAGCCGGTAGCCGGTGGATCTGGCTGAAATGGTGCCGGCGCCGGATGAGCCGGTGCTGGAGCCGGTTGAGCCGGTGCTGGAGCCGGTTGAGCCGGTGCGGGAACCGGTTGAGCCGGTGCTGGTACCAGCCAGGGACCTGATCCAGCTGCTGGCGCCGGTGCACCTGGTAAACCGCTCGCCCATCCTAAGGTGTGCTGGTAGGGCGTCATAGGTGGAGCGCCCACTGCTGGTAGAACTGAAGTCAGATGTGGATAGTGTTGGAGCACTTGCTGATGCAGATTTTGCATGTACTCTGATACCTCTAACATCATCTGATTCTGCATTAGGGATTGATGCCGAGAGTTCAGTGCGGGGACAGAGGCATCTGAGGGCGTTCTGGCTGAGGCGGGGTCAGAGAAGAGTGCTCTGCGCTGTTCTGCCAGGCGCTGCTGGTTCTGTTCCCATCTCTGATGGCGCCTCTCCCGGCGAGAAAGCTGGTTCACTGAGTCTGAGTTCAGAGGTAAGTTTCTGACTGGAATTCTGCTGAGGACATCTGCTTGAGAAGGGGGTTCGATGACTGGAAGAGGCGGCGGCTGGTAGGCTGCGAGTCCAATGCCACGCCTGAGTGCGAGGTCTGCGTAACTGACTGAGCTGACTGGCTGCTCCGTAGTTGTTGAGGTCAGCGAGGTAGTCAAAGGTCTGGACTCGCGGTTCAACAGGGACTCGGGCATATCCGTAGTTGTTGAGGTCAGCGAGGTAGTCAAAGGTCTGGACTCGCGGTTCAACAGGGACTCGGGCATATCCGTAGTTGTTGAGGTCAGCGAGGTAGTCAAAGGTATGGACTCGCTGTTCAACAGGGACTCGAGCATATCCGTAACCGTAGCTGCCTCCGTAGTCGCCTGAGTCAGTGAAGGCGTCAATGAAGTTGCCTCGCTGTCTTTCTCGGACTCGAAAGTCACCGATAACCTTGCCATAGAGTCACCGATCACCTTAGGTTCCGTAACGGTATCGGTAATCGGTGAGGTCAGAGAGTCACCGTTCACCTTCTCCGTAAGCGGCGATGTCAGCGAATGCCCAGAACATGCTATGCTTATGTGGCGTGGGCCACCTGTCAAGCCGGAGCCACCTGTCCTCCCCGCTGCCCCCACCTCCCCGTTGCTTGTTGAGGAGGGAGTTGGATGCATTGAGTGTGCCATGAGTTCGCCAGCAATGCTTTGGTGCGTGTCCTCTGACCTCCCCGCTGCCCCCACACCCCCTTGGTTAGGGCGCGGAGTCCAGGCGAGATTCTCACCCGGCTGCTGGCGCTTTCGCCAGTTGGCCACATCAGAGCGGGAGGGAAATTGACGAAGTCCTGGTTTCTGCTCATTCGCCTCATTCTGCATGTCCTGCTCACATGCTGCAATTTTGACCTCGGTCATTTCGCGCACGGCGATCGGGTCGCGAGGTGGTCGGTCAGCCGGTAGAGGTTGTCCCACAGAGGCTGCTCCCGCGGACTCAGCCTGAAGCGCGTTCTCGCTGAATGGCGTGGGCAGCTGGCCGTGCGGGGAGGTCATCACCGTAGCTCCAGACCAAGTGTGTGGAGTCCTGTAGGAGTTCAAAGGACTTCGCGGTCTTGGAGCTGGAGGACTCATGTCGCGCGTCCGTGGTGGGCTCCTGCAGCGCGGCGGTGGCGGGGTCCGGTCTCGAGTCCGAGGCGGGCTTCGCTGGCGCGGAGCTGGAGGGCTCAGGTCGCGGCTTCCTGGCAATCGCAGGATGCCAGGGGAAGGAGAGGTCAAGTTGACATACCGCTGGGGAGTCGCCCTCATGTTTCGCCCTGCACCAGGGGTGTCAACAGTCAGCACCCTTGGTGACGCCGCTCTTGCATGACGCAGGGGCGGATTAGGGCGCGGTTTAGGTACCGTTACAGCCTCCTCCAGGGAAGGTGTCACACAAGCGGTTCCAGAGTCCAGAGCCAGAGGAGTCACGCTGTTAAACTCAGGAGCATCAGCTGACAGGGTCGACTTCTTCTTGGGTATCTGGAAGCTTGGCGCACCTGCTGCTGTCGCAGCCGGTGGCGGCTGACCCGGAGAGGGCGCCTTGTAGGTGCCCTTCGCCCCCTTGCCAGTGGTTCCAGTGGCTGCAGCACCTCTCGTGCTGCGCTGGCTGGCCTGTCGTCCCCTTGTACGCCTAGGAGTCGACGTAGGCGACGTTGGAGGTGAGCGTCCCGTGTTAGCGTTTTGCATCATGTCGAAATTAAGAGTGACAAAGTGTAAATCTGACCGTTGGGGAAGTCAAATCTGTCCAATTTGGCAAATCCCCCCAGAACACTCAGAAAAATATTTCCTTGTAGCAGTGGAAGTCGTGGTGAACAACGAAATATGCTTTCCAGAGTGAAATGCAGTTTTTGGTGGCCAAATTTCAAAAATGGAGTGTCGATCGGCAGTTTGGCTAATTTCTTCTTGGCGGCCATCCCGGAGCAATCCAGACTAATTGGCCAGGTCCCAGTATTGGAGGCTATTTTTTTTCCTTCAAAGAATATTAAAAAAATGGAAAACTATCCTTCTGGGCTCCCGTTTCCTTCTATGTAGTCTGATGGGCTCAAATTTGTCTAATTTTTGCTCTGCCGTGCCGGTTGGCCATCCGAATTTAAAATGTAGCGATCTATGAGGACCCAGGTCTCGGGGCCAGGTTCCAAACGACAAAAAACTATCAAGAAACGTCTAGAATTTTTGTGCCTACGTTAAAACTGTCTCCGAGGTCCTCTTTTTCTCAATCTGACCACTGGTCCACTTTTCACTCTCCGTTCGGGTCAATCTGGCTGTTAATCCCGGTAGATCTGAGTTGCTGGCGGCTTCTTTTCCCACTTTCTGACCACTTTGCAGCATAACAGTTTTGAAAAATCGCCTGTTTGCATGCAGGGTGAAAGTCAGGGGGCAAAAAGGGCGCAGAGCAATACCACTTCCAAGTGAAGACTTCTTGAGCACGTGACTGTATCCGAGCCTGAGCTCAAGGGTCAGTCAGAGGTAAATCTTGCTTCAATCTTGGGGCACAGGTCCGTAGTCGGCAATTTTGCAGTGTACAAAATTGCAATGTTCTAGATAAACAGTTGAACAAGGCTACAATTCAAGCAATTGCAATATCTTTATGGCAGGAAAGATTGACCAGTAAATTAACAGGTTGAGCAACAGCTCCTCCAAATAGTTACTTCAAGTTAGAACCGCCTCCAAATGGGCAATATTTGAGTCTTATACTCTCAAGTCGCGCAGTTCATATTCTCTAATCGATCTGTCCCATGTCGGCTGGCATATCATCATCTGCCACCTATACAAATCCTAATCAGAGAATCTGCATTTGGACAATCCTAATCAAGACAGTTGATTTCATTGTCCCTTGCTGATCTTTGCTTTCTTCCTACGAGGAGCCACGTCAAGCCCTTCTTCTTCATCACTGTCACTTCTTATGGAGTACTTCAATTGAGTTATATACTCATGTGTCCAACATCTCGGATATTTCCTAGGTTGCCTCTTCGTCTCTTCAGACACCCCAGCCTTATTCTCACCCATTGAAGTCAATCCAGTATCTGACCCATAAGGTTTCTTCGGTGGTGCATGAACAGTCTCCACCACAGAGGCTGGGGCATCCTCAGATATGGCCTCAGACTTCTGCTCGGTAATAGGCTGATCATCGGGCTGAACAGGTGAGGTCGGGGAGGTGCCCTTTGGTACCCAGTGAAGTTCACCCTTCTCATCCATGATCAATTGCAGTCCCAGTCTCTTCAACCTTCGAGCTTCAGCTTGTTCTTCAGCATCGTCAGCTACCAAGTCATCGAACTCGCTGACGTCATCCTCGGTGTCATCATATTCAGGCGAAGTTGGCTCCCATTTCGGACTGGCAGTGTCCATGTCATATATGACACCCGCGTCATCTTTGTCATCCGAATCTGGTAGCTTCTCCTTACTGTTAGTGACACCTGCGTCATCATTGTCATCAGAATCTGGTAACTTCTCCTTACTCCAGGACACAGCGCCTGTACCCGAATCTTCACTGTTCGTAGGCGCTGAGTGTGTAGGCTTACGCCCCTTGTAGGGAATTCCATGATATTCGTCATCGTCAATCACAATCGTCGGATTCCAGTACGCGATCCCAACGCGGCTGATCGGTAATGAGAATGGCGCTACCGGCGCCTTCAACTGAGTGGCGTCTTCTAGAAACCAGCCGCCGCCCCTATTACGCTCCCAGCGGCGTAGCGCACCAGAAGGGTGTACGATAATATGCTGCCAGCTATAATCAAGTCCAGGCTTTCGCTCCCCATAGTACGAAGTCAATGGCTCGGGAGTCCCCTTCCGAGCCCATTGCCATCTCACTGCCCCAGTATGCATAAATACAATATGCCAATCGAATGGCTTGGCCGGGCTATTGTTCCCTGGCACATCGATATTTCCCGACTTCTCAACAATTCGAATCGATTGATACTGATAGTTTTATACAAAGCCCAACTCGATTGATAGTGATTGTAGAATGCTATGGAATCGACGGATACCGATTTTCACGAAAGCTACTATCGATTGATAGTGATAGTGAAAGTTTCACCATTGACTGATAGTGATAGTGCGATTACTTAACCAATAATCAACGATAGTTCAATCATACCGATGGTGCCGATAGTGGCTTACGCAGTGAGTGCTACCCACCCACGCAGGATATCAACTTCAACGAAGGATGTCAACTACTCAAAACTACGTGTTATTTAGCTTGACATCTCCGGTACCCTGTACCTTGACGACCGGCCGAAAGGACGATCTTTTCCAAGTTTTCATGAGCCTGGAGTTTCGGACTCTACACTTCCACTATTATCTTCTGGACGCTTCTGTCCCCTGCGTGGGTTCGTCTTGTGTGTAGGCATGATCGATGCCGGGCTCTGTGCTTGACGATTGTTTTATGGTCTCAAGACTGTCTAAGGTTTGTGACGGGAAGCCTCGCGTCGTCGCGTGACGGCGGCCTAGGTAGTAATATTTGTAAAATGGCCTTGCTGTCGAACGATAGTGGTGACACGGGAATTCGAAATCGATACCTCGAAATCCGCCGACCAATCGACTGATGACATAGTCGTGTACGGTCAAATCGATTGATAATGATAGTTCGCATATTCGAGTCGACTGATAGTGATATGTGGCAGGCGACGAATCGACTGATAGTGATGTTTCGCGATAGCTAAATTCACGGGATCGACTGATAGTGATAGTAGCGATACTATCGATATGTCGCGAAGTCGGCACTATCGATACTGGCCCTTGAAGACAACTAAGGTCGGTAACGAGCGAGCAGTTTACACATCAAGAAAAAGAAAACCCATAGAAAAGAAGCAAATATCAATCAAAGAACGAAACCTTTCACAGTCTGACATAGATAGTATTGCGGCTTGTCGGTGTAAGTGCAAATCGGTTTGCTCGTTAATGTTTCATACCTCAGCTTTAGCAGCTCAACGCAAAATATCTTGGGACTTGTGGCTATTACCCTTCGGGTGGCTTAAGCCACCCTAACAGCGATTTAGGGTGGCTTAAGCCACCTTAACGTTTTCAATTATTGCGGGAGCTATCGGTACCGGAAACTAGATTTTTTTTAGCTCAAAATGACGGCGACAATGTCTTCTTTTAGACACTATATGCACTATTCGGCGAGCCCAAGTTCCCGGTGAGCAATTTTGGGAAGTATCCAAGAGGGTGCAACATTTAGTGAATTTTGAGCGATTTTTTCCGGTTTTTGCATACCCATGCTACTTCAACCGAGATTTTGAGGGTCAAGATGACCTCGGATCAAACTTTTGGCAACACACTGCAGAAAGAGCAGCTCGAGATCTTGACATCATAGGTCTCCAAATTTTGAAAAGCGCCTTCGAGGAAGCCCCCGTGAGCTAATTGGCTTAAGGTGGCTTAAGCCATCTTAAGGAAAATTGGGAAATACCCACCCTACTTCAACCGAGATTTTGAGGGTCAAGATGAACTCAGATCAAACTTTTGATAAGACACTACAGAAAGAGCAGCTCAAGATCTTGACGACATAGGTCTCCAAATTTTGAAAGCACCGCCGAAGAAGCCCCCATGGGCCCTTTAAGTTAAGGTGGCTTAAGCCACCTTAAGCTGCGGGTAATAGGCATTAGGGTTCGCACACCACCACACTTCCAGAATGTGGGTGTAAACCTCCTCGATGCCCACCTTCGCCAATTCAGTGTCAAGGCGAAGCGGTGCGATCACCTCCTTGTAAAACTCGGTGTCCAGTGCCGCTAGGAGCTGCCTTTTGGCAGCCTCGTCGTCCAGAGGGCCTGCTCCGCTAGCTGCGATAGCCTTTAGGCACTCATCAAATTGGGCCACTAAAGGCTCTGGATCAACAGAGGATCCAAAGGAAATGCTCAAGAGCTCCTCGTGATGGCGGAGCGGCCGATGCCCAGGCGGCAGCAGCCGCTTGGTGATCTCAAGGAGAGCACGCTTACCGTCGCGCGGAGAGATCCGAGCCGAAGCGTCAACCCACCTTCGAGCTGGAGAGTGGGGCGTTGTTAAAGAGACCAACGCACGAAGTAAAATGTCGTTGAAGATCGGGTGAACCTCTTTGTGGCTACTATCCTTAATCCAGATCCTCCCACAAGGATCTAGCGCAAATGGGCATGGCGACGTTGTATGTCGTATTTCTTGGCCCGGCATATGCTTTGGGGCAATATTTATGAACCTTTTGAATTATCTATAACATTTCTTTGCTTGAAATGTCGATGGTTTGACCTTTAATCTTAGCGTGGTTTGGGTGGGTGCTTTCACAGAATTTTAATCAAAATGCTAGATCCTACCACAAGGATCTAGGGTACCGACAACTCTAGGCCTTGCTACACGAGCTCGGGTTGGTGCGTATGTTGTTAACCCTCGAGAATATGACCAAAACTAATTTTGTAAGCCCTTTAATATCATACTAGCCGGATTAATCGCCGCATATGCGCATGCCATGGTGTAGTACCGTCAAAATTCAATATTTCCATCATTATCAGGGTCTGAAAATCGTATTCTAGAACCTCTAGCGGTAGTTCTAACCGTTCAAAAAATCCCCAAAAAATCCCAAGGAGACTTTGAAGTCATATTAAAGTACTGAAGTGATCACCAAGGCAAAGATCTATCCTTAAAGCTTAAAATGGACCAAGACTCACGCCCAAAATGCGAAATTGTCCCCATACTTAAGGAATGTGTATATCCTACCCATGTGACCGCGTTCGTGTGATGTGTCCAATATACATTATCCAAGTCGTATTTTGACCCAAACATGATTAATATACATGCATACCTTGAGATATATCATGTCTATGGTGGCAAAGGATCGATGTACGATTGGCAAAAAATTATGGAAGATACACCCCGCTTTTGAAGCTTTAACCCCTAAACAGCGGAAACTATTTTGACGTTTCATCATAGCGTTTACGTTTTTGCCCGCCATATTTGCTACACCCATCGACAGCTAGCGAGCTTTGCATGTGCTTCGATCAACGTGAAGACCAAAACCTCGAGCTACTATCATACCGAATGCGGTAAATACTGCTCGAGATATCAAAGGTGAAACATGTCGAACCGTATGAATGGCTTAGGGTCATTATTGACCCAGACTAATGAGCAGTTTTGACTCTTTTTGAAGAAATTCACTTTGCTTGTATATTTACAGGCGTGCTCGGCCTTCTACCAGAAGGTTTATTTACAAAATAAGCCAAGGCTATTTCTGCGACGTACGCGAGCGTGTTCTCTCTGGAAGAACAAATTTCATTCACGGGCTGACGGGCAGCGAGGCAAATCGGCGTTTGTCCAGCAAAAAATCTAATGACATTGCCTTCGTGAATAAATATGCGGCTGAACAGGGCGAACCTCAGCCCGATAAACCTGAGACGCATCTCCCGTCGGGGAAGACAAGAGAAGAGATTTGGGATGAATATCTCGATTCTTTATCTATTCACGACCGCAAATCCAAGGAAGTCTCCTTGCCGTACTTCTACGAAATCTGGAAAGACAAGTTCAAATCTTGGCTCAAAGTTCCGAAGTGCAAGCGTTTTTCGCAGTGCAGTGTATGTGCTTCGATCAAACTCTTGAAGGAGGGCACACCCAAATCCCAGTACGGTAAGCTAAATTCTGAAAAATATAGTATTTGCATTTGTTCTACGTTGTTTTAGAAGTTTGTATTCTAAAACATTGTTTTATTTTCAGGTCCGTACGACAAAATGCGAGAGGTGCACCTTAACCAAGCGCGTGCCGAACGTGAGAAGTTCTACAAACACGGCCGAAACTCCAACATGACTAAGAGCATCAAGGAAAACAAGACGTGGTGGAAATATTCCTCTGTCATCATTGACGGGATGACCCAATGGACGACGCGCCTGCCGCAATTCAGGCGCGTGTCATCATATCTGGACCGGAAGGACTTCTTGGACGTGCACAACATGGGCAGCATCATCGAAAACGTTGGCCGGTTTATGGACTTCAACTACGCGAATTACGGCGACGACGCCAACTTCTTGCTGAACGTGCTGCATCGTGACGTCACTCGAATTCAAGAGCACCGTCGTAAAGGGGATGGCGAGGAACCGTACCCGATGCCGGAAGTATTATACGCCCAGCTTGCCAACGTGGGCACCAACAAGAGCATTATGCTTTTGGCGTATATCTGTTGGTTGGTTATGTCTGGCGCGTTCAAGAAGGTGAAGGTGAACTTCCTAATCGTCGGCCACACCCACGATAACATCGAGCAGATGTTTTTGCGTTTTTCTGTGCGCTTAAAACGCAAGCTTGCGATGAGCCTTGACGAAATGATGGAAATCGCAAAGGAGTGTTTCTCGGATGGCATCTTCACGACCGCGGTGGGGAAAGTGCACGATTTGAAGACCTGGTTCGGTGGTCGCTACGAGAACGTCTGTGGCATCTCCACGCAGCAGACCTTCAAAGCGTACAGGAACGAGGCCAGCGAAGTGGTTGTGCAATACAAGATGTATTCCACCGACACGAAGTGGCTACCAGAGGAGGGCCTCAAGGTGTCGAACTCTATGCCCGAGAACCTGCCTGATTTTGTCAAACCGAAACCCTTCTCCAAAGAAGGGCTTGCGAAGCTCGAGGATCTGGTGCAAGGGTTGCGGACGATTTTGAGTACGACGTTTACACCTACCCACGAGGCGTGGTGGGCGGAGCTGTTGAGGAAGCAACGAAAGCTGACCGAGGAGGGCATTTTCGAGGAGCCCAATGTCCCGTTCGTTTTGCCGAGAAAATTGCACGCACGTTTGAATGCCCCTTTGGTGCATGCCCTGGAAGCTCCTCTCAGACTCGCCGAAGCTCAGATGCCAGCAGCAGCAGAAATTCCAGCCCGAATTCAAGAACGCGTAGAACGTGCACCGATTGCCGTGTACACGGGCAAACGTAAGGCGGTGAATCGGGCTGCTAGAAAAGCCGAAGCGTACGTGGCCAACCCGGTATGGGAGGTTTCGTTCGATCAGATGACCGTAAACAGCTACGCCGTTTGCTTCGGAGAAATCACGGGCGTGAAGGCCAACGATGTATGCCAATTCCGCGTCAAGCTCAACGGCAAAGAATGGTCGGACCCCCTGATGCTTGTCCGAGTGCATACACGGATTGTCTACGCGAAGGAGTCGAAGTATAAGTACCTTAAAGTGAAGACATACACGGACACTAAGGAGCGAAGACTCGGAAAGGTGTTGGCAGCGAAAGCGGGAGCCTTCTGGGAGAACGCATCCGATACGCCGGCAACTGAGCCCTTCAATAGTGCAGAGATATTGCTAGCGTGGAACATCGCTGCTGACGAGGCAACAGGTTGTATCCCAGATGAGCAGTACGGGCAACCTATAGTCGCACTGCTTGCGCAAAGAGCGAAGAAAAGACGAATTGATAACGGGCAAATGGAAGAAATAGAAGGCGATGAAGAAAATAGCGAAAACGAGGTAAATGAGGAAGTGCCGACCTGTCCAGACCGGTCCAGACCTGACCAGAGGTGTAAAGACCTAGACGACGGTAGCGATGTTGAAATGTGAATAGAATCAGGTTACTTAGACGCACGAAATAGATGTACATCATGTAAATACGATTATTGGAGAAATCTGATATGGCAATTGTCCATTTCTTTCGTATGCCATGCTCGCTACCATTTACAACACATAAAGTAAATTGCATGCTTCACCGTGTCTTGGAAACATTTTCGTACGTGTCTTGTAATTTTACCGTTGCGGAGGCCTGCGAGCAAAAATATTTTCAACATTAACATTTTCAGCACATATGTTTTCTAAATATCGCCAAAAGCAGCTAATGTCAATTATCTACCCTAATGTCAATTTCATCGAATAGCATGTTACATACATGCGAGTAATCAAGTTCGTGAGGGTAGACAACGGAACTGGCCGAAGTTCCGCGGGCATGGGCCATGGGGCAGCGAACTCGCACCGCCGCGTAGAACTCGGGGTCGAGCCGCTCGAACATTTTGTACTTACGTGACATCTCAGTCGGAGTCCAATCGCCTCCGACTGGTTGTCGCGCACAAGCCGCTGTTCCTTCGCCAGAATCGGACGCGGGTCCACACGAGCCGGATACCGCAATTGTGAGTGCTCCTCCTGGAGAGTTTGACGAACTCCAGGAGAGACACACCCCTTAATGAGATCCAGTAGGGCTCGTCGACCATCTCTGTCGGACACGGAGTCGGTCCCCAGAAGAAAATGCTCCGCGGCGGAGTCAGTCTTGACGATGTACGCGAGGGTGTCGTAAAGCAGCTCGTTAATCTTAGGGTGTACAATTTGGTTGGAATAGAAAAGTGACAATCCTAGAATACAAATTTGAATTCTTAATTCTGGAATACAGAGCTGCCTAAAAGATTCTTCCGCCTTTCAAGAATGATATTTCCCCCACTCGGGACTTGTGAACCACTTTGGTGAGGTGGCCTCACCAAAGTGGCTCACCAAAGTGGTTCATAAATTTCACACTGCTGTAACGCGTAATGCGCTGGGTATTCTGAATTATTTATGACGTTTTTGTATATAATTTATATTTGGGAACTACCGTTTTCCCGACACAACTGACATGGCAAGAGAAATCCAGCGCAGATGAATATGGCAGTTCGATTAAAATATTTTTCACGGCTCAAATCGCTCGAAAACCCATGATGTGTTAAGTACGAGAGCCCGCCGCATTAAGCCCCCCTTAAATATTATCTTTTCGTGATTATTACTGGTCATACGAGCCTGGAAAGGTCCAACGTCCAACTCTATAGCCGATGTGGCGCAACATCATTCACGTCTTGGATACATTACGTGATTAATTAGACGGGCGAAATTCGGAACTATAATCTCATTCATCTGAACCGTGCACTGAAAATGTAGTAATATCTGCATTTAATCGTGCGTCCCCGCGAAAAAGTCGAAGTGGGGTACGCCACATTTCTTGGGTGGCACATGACTGCTTTTTTGTACGGCATGTCATTTTGAGACGCAAAAGATTTGGTTTGGGTTTTGACAGATTCACCTCTCGCATACGGCATACGTATGATACTCGCAGTGTCACTGTCCCATTTTACAGCAGATGTCGCTTTGAGCATTTTGCGATGTACAGATGTTATTGGTTAACTATGTAATTTCAACTTAACGCGGAACTCGCTCTCTCTCTCTCTCTCGCAGTGAGACCCCGTACAGCCAGGCGAAGATTTTTAAGATTACGTGTTCATCTAAGTAAAAATTTCCTATCTAATATCATCACATATTTCTACTGAGTCAGGGGGTATTCGCTTCGCAAAGAATGATGGCCCCTTTCACTACTTTTGGAAGTCGCGAAAATCCTAAGATCCCGCTCAACATACCCACATGACCGCGCCGGCCCTTAGCGAGAATTGTGGTTGGCCATTCAGACCGTACGAATTAATAGTGAAAGATAACACATATGAGATAATATTTTGGTAAGCCGTTCCCTCATCCGCAGCGCATACTTGCTTGCAAGCGAGCACGTAGATGAGGGACGAAACCCTAGCGGAAACGTGGACGCGGTTGACATCCGCGTTTTTGCTAGGGCTGACAGCGCGCTGTCAAATGCTCAAAACGTGTTCGTTATGCGAATATGATATGTGTGCTACGCTTGTGCTATGCATTGTGCTTTCATGCGGTGCGTATGTCGAGCCGTTCACTCGATGCGTGCCCAATGACCCCCTCCCTTGCGCGGCGTTCCAGATCCCAGATTATGCACGGATCTCGCGCGCGCAAAAAACATGTTGTTCCTAACACACCTAAAAATAAGTATGCAAAGTTTCGATGCGTGCGGTGTATTGCTCAGACCTCTACATCAAGCTGCTGGACAGTGACTTACGGGTCCGTAAGTCACTGTCCAGCAGCTTGAGGTGAAGGTCTGAGAACAGGTGAGCAGATTATGTTTTGTTCGACGTGAGCACGTGACGGAGGCTAGATACGTCATCGCACCACGGATATGCGAATGGAAAACATAAAAATTGAATTTCACCAACAAATATTGTAGTGAATATAAACCTTTGGTATATTCACTACATCGCGGCCAGATTCGATTGGCTGGGGAAAAAAAAGATTCCCACACGACTTGTATTTATTGGTCATAGTAGAGACCACAAGCTTTCGCTGGAAGCGCTTTCGCGTTTTTTGCTCTTTTCCCGCATTTCCCCAATATTTCCCGATATACATATATCCCTTTGGCATCATCGTTATAATAAATTTTCGATGGACGGTATAAAATTTTCAGTCTGCATTTAAAAAACGAATTTTCAATTTTCTATTCTAGGATTGTCACTTTTCTATTCCAACATAATAATATTCCGTTAATCTTAGGATCGAATGACTTGTTTGGTGAGGTCGTCGAACTCGAAAGACGCCAAATCCAGTCCAACAGAACCAAATTCGTTCTTCAAAACGACGACGCTCGTCGAGAGCTTCTCGGAGTCCTTGGCGGCCTCGAAATACTGCTCCTTACCGCCCAAAGGCAACTCTCGCACTGCCTTGGCCCATTGTCGATGTCCTCCCTTCGCGTAAATGGCGGTCACTGTCTTCGCATTGCTGTCCTCGAAGAGCTGACGCGCCCGTAAAATGCCGTCCGAATCATTTGCATGTGCCGGCGCAAGCACAGGCACAGGTGGAGTCGAAGGCGTCAGTGAATCCCAGACTGCTGGAAGCAGTCTGATGGAGGCGTCGATGTCGTTGTCCAGCCTTCTCGCTCTTGTAGTAGGTGCACTCATACTTTCTAAAGCCAATAGGAGGTCGGTGGTGCGGTGGACGGACGCGTGTCGCTAGCAGTTCGGGAAAACGAAAATTCACAGAGCGTGTAGACTCGTTGTGGTGACGGTGCGGCGGAAAATGTCCAAAAATGGCTAGCCAACGTCGCCGTCTAGCAAGGCACCGTAACGCGCGAAGGTCGGTGTTCCCCCAAGGTGGATCTCAAATTCAAAATAGATTCCTCGCCGCGAGCCTCACCGTAACGTCGCCTCACACATCAGAGAGCGTCTCCCAAGCGTAGACGCAACACGCGTCCACGCACCACCTACTCCAAGCGGCGACGCTTAGCCAATCATGGCTAAAAGCAGCGAGAAAATTTTAGCGTGGAATGGGTCCACGACCTAGGGGAATAAACCCGTTCGGTATATTCAGGTGTGCTAATCAGATGCGCGGTTGAGTGCTTACTGAATGTAAACTTAAAGTGTACCGGAATATCCTAGTTCACTAGATATCAGAGGGTCTCGAACTGTGTCTGGATAAACTCTCATAATAATATAAACCCTAAGCTAGATATACCCCGAACGGTCTCGCAACGGTAACGGAGTCTAGCCTACCTGTGACACAGCGTGTGTCACGCGAAGAGCGGTAAAACCATGGCAGCGAGGGGCACTGGAAGACGAAGTCGAGGTCGAAGGTGTTGCAGTCACCAGCCCAAGAAACGGTAGATTGCTGGATCAAGGCAAAGAGAAAACCGTACAAGGACATTGCGTCGACAAAGTCCGATCCAGGTCGAACCCCCATAGCCGCCGATCAAATACTCAAAAGCTGCTCATCCCAAATTCCCCACGCGCACCCAAACGCGCCGGTGCGCACCACCTACCAAAGCGGCTGTTTTAGCCAATCATGGCCAAAAGCAATGTGGAATATAGCGTGGATGGGGCCACGACCTACCGGAATATCCTAGTTCACTAGATATCAGAGGGTCTCGAACTCTGTGCGGATAAACTCTCATAATAATATAAACCCTAAGCTAGATATACCCCGAACGGTCTCGCAACGGTAACGGAGTCTAGCCTACCTGTGACACAGCGTGTGTCACAACACGAGCCTACAGATCAGTCAGCAGTCCAGTGTTGGCCTAGGGGTCTGTCATAGGGACTCCCAGTCAGGGCTCCCTATACAGATTCCAGCAAAGTGAATATAGAAGGTGTGATAACTTAATAAACCTAATCCTAAACCCGGAACGGTCATACGGACTACTGTACACGTACTCGTACCCTCGCACCCTAGTCACTATCTAAGTCTGGACCGTCTCTGGCTCAGGGGCCTGCCTGTCTAGAACTCAGTATAATTTATGATATAGTTGATGATATCATAACCTTGTGTAAGGCTTCCCGCATCTTTCGGGAAGACTATTTGTGTCATTCGTGAGGCGCGCGGTGAAGTGGTGGTGCAAATTCACGTAGTATTCCCCATACAGTAAATGCCCAGCGTTAAGAAAACCGGAGATTTGGGGCCAGCCAGCAATATTCGCCAACTTGGGCAATTTCCTTCGCCGCTGTCCTATGAAAATCGCTAATAATAGTGGGTCATTTTGTTTCAATCATCCAGCAATTTTCTTAAAATTTCAGTGATAAACCAGTGAAAATGCGACATTTAAAAAAAGATCCGCCTGCGGCGCACCAATAAGAAATACGGCGCCAGCGCCCACATTTCTTATCAACCCCATATTTCATAGCTCAAAAAAGCCAGCCAGCAATATTCACCAAATCGGGTACCCCCCCCCAGCAAAGCTGGCTACTTTCTTATTGGCGGGTTTTCTTATTACCGAGTACTTACTGTAATACTATCGCGAAATCGTGCCCCTCACCCGGATATCGATCAAATGTCATCAAACAAGCAAAAATGATAGACTTTGGGATCATATATGCGACATACATTCCGCCCTTGTCGCATAGATAGATGCGCATAGACTTGAGAACCCTATGATTTGCGCTCAAAGTCGAATGACGAATATTGGCATGTTTCGATGCATTATAGGGGTCACCATAAAGGGCGCGCGTAATTACACTTGCAATTCCCGAATGCCCACACCCTCTTCATGGTTTTTCAATAAGACATATACCTTAAAAAAACCCCTAGGTTCGCGATTGTGAATCGACTATTACCAACGACTTTGAGTGACCCCTTTGAAGGCCAAAATAATAGTATTATGGGGAATACCAAGTTACGACGAATCGTTGAGAATAGCCATACGTGTGCTCTTACTGTGCATTGTGCTATTTTTGAAATTTTGAATTTTTCTAGTACTAACGGGAATTTCGGGCCGGAATAGCCCTGAAATCCCAGGGTTCAACCCCTGGGGTCTTAGGCTCTTAGCGCACTAGCACTCGTCGGCGGTCCAGAGGTACCCCTATACCCTGGTATTGTCACACCCCTGTATTTCGGTGCTTTCATCATAACTCTAGTTCTTTGAATCTCTCCATGAGCGTTACTTGATGATTGTGAAGCTCGTCTATAAAACCCCGGACGCCCATCAATTCAATATGCGTTACAAACCCCAAGTATTATTCGCGCTATTTCGGTCCGGAGACTCGGGTTCCAAGAGTAAAAGCGGGCGGGGTGAGCATGATACCCGATACGCGGGTTGCGCCCGCTTCGTCGACAGGTTGGCAGATCTGCTGTTCAGTCGAGTGTTCTGGTTTGGATCTTTGGAAGGGCGCAAGGGCCCCACGCCAGACTGAGACTCCCACGCCAGCACGCCATCGCCATCGCCAGCGCAGCGCCATGCGCCAGTCCGCCAGATCTCATCTGACACGATCTGAGTTTTTCACCAGATTGACCAGACCGAGATTGCAGACTCCAGAGCTCCAGACTGTTCGGTAGTTGCCGCGGTTTCCGGATGCCGATGCCGGATACTGCTGCCTATCGTGACACACATGACAAAACGAAAACCGCCGTATGCCGATGATATCATCAGATATGAATATATCAACAGACACATACATTCGCTCGTTCGGAACTGGCTCATATCAGCACACTCTCTGATTCGGCACCCTCGACATCTACCAACATTCGTAACTGCGAACACGGAGAAATATTGGCACAACTATTTCCTTTCGCTAGTGAGTTTCAAAATACGTATACCCAGCAGCTATTCTGCATACTCTACTGCCGGAAGTGTCAACCTTAGGATGTCGACGGGCCAACTTGTTTCAGAGAAGCCTTGCCTTTTCGAAAACAATGTCGTAGATTTGCCGAAGCTGGCCGTCTCAGACCCTCTAACGCAGTGCTGCGAAGTCAGTGACGATGAGTTAGGCTTTGAATCATCGGAGGTTGATCAGATATTTCGCAGACTTCGTGATCGGCAAGTCAACGCCCAGAACGGAACTGCATCTTTTAGGTCGCAAGATCTTTCGGACGTGAAGGTCGGGGACCCTGGAAAACTGGTCGAGTCTATTGCAGGTCAACACAAGTCGTGCATAGCCACGGAGATGTCACGTTGCTCTGAGCCTGACAGCCCTCGATATTGGCAACCAAGCGCGTGGAAGAACGGTGAGCAGCTGGCTTCCAACACCGTAAACGCCTTCGGAAACAAGAAAGCAAACACGTCTACCGAGGTGGAAGTAAGGGAGAACGAAACCAAAGGGAGAATGAAAGAACGTGAAATAAGTGCTTCTGCGTCTTGTGACCAACCTGTTTCATACACGACTTCGCACCTTGAAGATGGTGTCTCTGAGGACCTTGACGACAGTGTTGTTGCAGAATCATGTCTGGAGTGTGGAGACCAGCTTGTTTCACACCCTATTTCAGACTTCACTGATGGGGTCTTTGAGGACCTTGAAGACAGCATACCTGTGGGGACACAACATCTGGAGCATGAAGAGCAGCTTGTATCACACCCTACTTCGGAATACGAAGTTTTCAGACTTTCAGACTTCACTGATGGTGTCTCTGAGGAACTTCAGGATAACGGCATTCCAGATTCAGACCACCTGAAAGATGGCGGCCAAATATTTTCCAGGTCTGGTTCGGCCTACGAAGATCGCGCCTCCGAGGTTCCCTCGAAGACTCTTGTTTTTTTCTCCGATGGGCTGAAGCGGTTCAGGAAGTCCTTGAAGTCCACGCTGCTAGACTCAGTTCCGCGGCTGAAAGCGCTGCATCAAGCCGACATTTCCCACGTTGTGAATAATTTGGATGTAGATGCCCTCGATACTACGGACCCAGACGAAAAGTTCCTCAGCATCTCGACGAAGAACGTGGACTGTAGTCCCTCATACCAGCGAATGAAGAAACGTCGATCTCACGCTGCACTACCAGGCTACTCTAAGCCTCCCTCGGTCACAACTACTCCACATCACCACATTGATCAGGTATTCTACTATCTTTTAAGATGCTTTGTTATCACACTTGCAGCTTGATAGCAATTTTCATTTTTTCAGAAGTTATAAACATCCAACATCGTTATTGTTGCAGAAGACGACACTCGGAGATGATAAAGCGAAAACTCATATAAAATCCTTCTCTTTCACTTCTACCAAGAGATACTTCAGCTACAAAACGTGGTATTCTACGGGTGTTTTTGCCAGGAAAGTTCGGCATTAGTATGTTTTCCCCATCAGCAACTTGATGAGTGATGTGTCCCAAGTTCATGTGGTCTGCAACATAGGAGCTGCCGTGCTATGTACTATAATGTGTATTCCCTGCACATCGATCTACAACAATAATGGGCATGGCGTTGATGTGCCGAAAGTACTGCTGTGGTCATCAGATGGCTTCTTGATTGTAAACATTTCCTCAAAATTTTTTGTGTAATATATGACCATCAGGTGACACCGGCAAGGAACATTTTCGATACTTCAATATTGATGCATTCCACACATAGGGAATGCATGACATCGATCACAACAAGCTCCTTACGATATTTTGGGACCCAAGGGAAGGTCCGCGCGAGTGCTGATCACAAATAGCAATAAGTGCCTTACAAACTTTAAGCAAATATCTATCGCGCGCAGATAATCACAATACGCCGATCGACCGAATCTTGGGAAAGGTAATGTGTTGATCGCGGCAATATCATTGGCTAGGTCATCCGGTGGGTAGTTGCCTGTCATGCGATGCCATTGTTTGAAAATGCTAAAAAGCACGTATATTTGATGGCTCGATTTCGAGGCCCCAAATGTTGGCCAACATTGCACGACATTTGCACCGAAGTCTCGCCCAAGACAAATCTTGGTACATCAAATCAAAGAATCGGGAACGGTTCAGAGAGACCACCGGCGACAGTTTCACTTTTAGTAGACACTTTCACGTTTTTGTGATTATGTTCATCTGTCCAACCTCGACTGACGCACGTTTGTGTCGTTTCTCACGTTCGATCAGGCGAATGCTGAATTTTATAAGATCGCGCGGATGACTGTCTTTTATAGATTTAAGAAATCGTCAAAAAATGTTTGCCGGGTCATACAGACTCAATTTGCCCCGGCGATGTCATCATTTCCTTGTGCCAGAAATCCGGTGTATCACGGACCTTACAATGATGGTGTACATGCACATGCACACTTATTAGTACACCGAGCAACGTGCTGCGTGAACCGTGCTGCATGACCTCTAGTGGTCTTCGACGAATCGCATCATGCGACACACGCTTAGAGGACCAAGACCAGTCCACGGTAATGACACCAGCGCACTCATTATTCACATTACAGTCGCTGACGGTTCTGTTCTTTCAAGGTGTACTTGCACCTTGCTGAGTTCTTTTTGCTCAAGACGTGCTTGCACATCGCCTTGACATTTTACTTTACTATCACAGATATTCGCTTACGCGCATTTTGATCCATACGACAGCATCAGCGGATGCATGAAGTTCTGAGGCATCACCAGTGCAAATTTAGTTGCATATTCACGGTCATTACATGCTTCCTTCATGGAAATTGTTTGAGAGTGTAAGAAAGGGCTCTTGCATTCCAGGCAATTTAACATCACATTTGGGAAGTGCCCTTCCGATTATGGGTGTTTCCAAAGGGAGAAAGGGATGCAAATCCGGGCATTCATACAAAAGAAGGGGGCGTCGCAGATAGGTACCTGTGCGAATTTGCCCGATGAGCAATACATTGACCGGGCATGTCCTAGCATGGGCTTTTATACCTTACTATGCTGTCATGCTCGATGCCATTTCAAGTTATTGGCACGTCTTTGCTCGCCTTGTATGCCACTATTTACTATCAACACATCCATCAATCTCGCCCCTTTCGGCATCCTGTTCTATGAGCTGCATCACCTCCGCGGCTCTCGCCCAATCCCCTGCCTGCCCACAGTCATCCAGCAGTGTTGTGTATGAGTCAGTATCCTTCCTAATGCCGGCCACCTCCATCTCCTCGAGCAGGGCCAGGCCGATGTCATACTCTCCCGCGGTCCTACATGCCGAGATCAGCGCCGCATATGTCTTAGTGTCTCTCTCCACCCCCTCCTGCTTCATAAGCTGCAGCACAGAGAGAGCCGACTCCCACTGCGCCCCGCTCAAGCACGCATTGATCGCAGCATTGCACAGCGCAGTGTCCAGCCGCAGGTCATCTTGCTCCTGCACCTCTTGGAGCAGCTGCAGCGCCAGCTCCCACCTGCCACCGTTCCCGCATGCCACCATGGCAGCAATGTATACCAGCGCGGTCTGCGCGACACCCTTGTCACGCATCGAGTCGAACACCACCATGGCGCTCTCCCAGTGTCCGCACAGAGCGCACGCGCCGATCATGGCGCTGTACACGTTGCTCATTGCGTCCGCCGAGATGCTATCCTTCTGCGAGATCTCGAACACGCCCATCGCCTTCTCCAGCTCTCCCAACACTCCGTGCATCTTGATCATGTAAATATAAGTGGTTGGGGTGCGCGCCCCACGCTCCCCATTCACGCCGCGGCCCATCAGCGTGAAGAACGACATCGCCCGGTCCGCCTCCCCGGCTGCACAGCACGCTCGGAGCAGCATGTTGTACTGGTGGGGCATTATCCTATCGCACTCGCGGTGGCCGTTATCAATGTGTCTCCGCCGCATCATTCTGATAATTCGGCAACCCTGACGCCACAGCCCAGCTGCGCACAGTCCTTCGTGGAGGACATCAAGCGCGTTGCGGTACTTCGGAAGCTTCGGCCATGTCATCAGTTGGCGCACGTCATCCGCCCGCTCCCATTCCCCGATCTTGGCATACGCATCAATCACCTTGAGGCATGCAGCGTTGTCTGCCTTCAACCCTCGGTGGTACATTGCTGCCGCTGTGGCCAAGGCATGCTCTGGCAGTGCGGCGTCGGCAAACCGTTGCATCACAGCCGTGTAAACCTCGGCATCTGGTGGGAGCACGGCAAGGAGATCCAGCGTGTCATCCAGCTTCCCTGCCTTGATGAAGGCCCCGACTAGCGCCGCGTATGCGGCCCCACCCGCTTCGATGCTGTTGCCACGCATCGCCTCCAGCTCGTCCAGTGCTCGACCGTCGAGCCCTTCTGCGGCACATAATTCCAGCACTGCCAGGTGGCTGCTGTGACTGCCACTCACGCCGGCTTCGTCCATGGCAGCCATCGCAGCGAAGGCGTGCTCCGGTAGCTTCGCCCGAACGAATCCTCGGATTGCCGCCGCATACACTTCAGCAGCCAGGTCTACCTTCCTCTCCCCTAGAAAGTCAAAGACGTACTCAGTCTGCCCACACTCCGCCGCAGCCTCCACCAGTGCCGCGTGAGCGGCAGCCCCCGCGGCTCCCTCTCGCTCCAGCAACTCGTACACCTGCAGAACGCGGCTCCACTGGCCCGCCCCACCGAGCGCCCGTATCAAGGTGCAGCACACCTCCGCCTCAACGTGCAACTCCTCGTCCTGCAGGTCACACAGCGCCTGGCATGCACGCCCCCACCACCCACCCACCCGCTCGCAGCGCTCAGCCGCGGAGCCGAAGGCTTCCAGTGACGACGGTGGCAGCTTCGCCGCTCGCAGGCACCACCAGATATCGACTGCCTGGGACAGTGACGAGCGGTGGCAGCTTCGCCGCTCGCAGGCACCACCAGATATCGACTGCCTGGGACAGTGACGAGCGGTGGCAGCTTCGCCGCTCGCAGGCACCACCAGATATCGACTGCCTGGGACGGTGACGAGCGGTGGCAGCTTCGCCGCTCGCAGGCACCACCAGATATCGACCGCCTGGGACGGCAGGAGACGGCTGCAATGCGGCCCACCAAAGCGACACGCAGGGCCGTTGTAGCCCAGCCACTTCACATCCAAATCGGCAATCAAACAACGCTGCTCACTATGAAGCCCAACACCGCAGAGCACTCTGTGAGAGCAGATGCTGAACGCTCGAATGTGCCACATGGCGCCTGCTCAGCGCAGGCGATCTCCTCACCCTCGAATGTGCCACATGGCGCCTACTCAGCGCAGGCAATCTCCTCACCCTCGAATGTGCCACATGGCGCCTGCTCAACGCAGGCGATCTCCTCACCCTCAAATGTGCCACATGGCGCCTACTCAGCGCAGGCGATCTCCTCACGCCCGAATGTGCCACATGGCGTCTGCTCAGCGCAAGATCTCCTCACGCTTATGCGGCACCCACCTGCCAAGCGGCTTTCACATCGCCGTGGCTGAGGCACGCGAGCAAGAAGGCGCCGTACATCACGCCATCCAAGGGCTCCCCGGCATCACGGAGTTCCGTGAAGATGCGTCGCGCGTCGTCGTGCTGGCCGCCCCTGAGGCACACCCTCAGCACCGCGCAGTGCGCCAGGACCCGTCTCGCCACCCGGCCACCCCTATCCTGCCGCCTGCGCATCTCCTCGTGCAGCGCGATCGCCCGCCCGAATTCACCCTCAGCCGCGCACCCTGCAATCAGTGCCGCATAATTTCGAGGACGCCCGCCACCCGCATCCCCCTGAGCT
The DNA here is from genome assembly GCA_001247695.2 of Cymbomonas tetramitiformis. Lineage (NCBI taxonomy): Eukaryota > Viridiplantae > Chlorophyta > Pyramimonadophyceae > Pyramimonadales > Pyramimonadaceae > Cymbomonas > Cymbomonas tetramitiformis. The sequence continues at coordinate 28,723 of LGRX02004312.1, forward strand.
GCATCCCTCCATTCGATCGCCCGCACAGCCCCCACGACGCCGTCTTCGCACATCTCCTGCATTGCCCACATCAGCGTTTGCCACTGCTCAGCATCGGCTGCAGCGGAAATCAGCGCGCCGTAGGCCTCCGCGCTGCCCCGCGCCTCCGCTGACCGCATCTTCCCGTGCCAGCTCAACGCCTCCTGCAGCTGCCCAGCATTGGCGCATGCAGCGATGAGGGACGAGTAGACAGACCCCTTCCAGGGCAGCCCCAGTTCCGTCTGCATTCTCTCTGCAATATCCACAGCTCGCCCCGGCAGCCCCGCCTGATCCCCCTCCCTCCCGCCCTCCCCCCCATCCCTGTCAGTGACGTCAAGGGAAGCGCCGAGCCCAGCTGACCGGCTGACCTTACAGGCCACCAGTACGGCGCTTCGGATTGGGCACCGGTGAGCCAGCCACAGGGACCCGCAGGCCTGCAATGAGGCCCGGCTGCAATGGGACGCAGCCGGAGAAGCTGCTGCAGTGCATTTAGCAAGCGTCTCGATTTGAGGCCGGCGCGCACAGTCTCGTGCACAGCCCTGGCTGTGGACATTCAGATCGCACCCCGCGCCGACAAGAAAGCAAACCACTTTTCCTGCGCAGATGTGCTCGCCTCGTGCTCATCGGTACATGCTTGCTTCCATCCAGTGCATCTATAAATCATCCCCCATTACATATGCATCATCTCTGCTGCCACGTGTGCATTCGGTCAAGAGGGTAGCCGTCATATATATATATATATATATATATATATACTTCCTGAAGTATATGTATATGTTACTCGCCAAGCCCGCGGCGGGATTGATCTCGCCCCGTTCACGCCAATCCCGCCCGGCGGGATTGGCGTGATGAAGACCACGCCAATCGTGAACGGGGTGCAATTAATCCCGCCGCGGGCTTGGCGTGTAACATATATATATATATCCGCTGTATATATGCATTTATGAATATATATAAATTTATGCATAAATAGATAGATACCCTTGAGCATGGGTGGCATAGTGGCTGGATTATGGAAACCCGAAAATATATCCATCTCCGGGAACAGGCAAACTCAGGTTGTTGGGGGAAACTCATGATGTGTTAAAGGGATGTATATCCAGAGACAGCAGTGGTGCTTATATTTGTTTTGGGGAGTCTTTGTTATTTTCCTCATAGTGCTAGGTGAATCATCATCCGCGGAGGGGAGTGATAGGTAAATCATCATTCGCGGAGGGGAGTGATAGGTGAATCATCATCCCGCGGAGGGGTATTAGGTGAATCATCATCCGCGGAGAAGTGATAGGTGAATCATCATCCGGAGGAGTGACCAGTGAATCATCATCTACAGAGAGGGGAGTGATAGGTGAATCATCATCGGTGGGGGTGATAGGTGAATCATCATCCGCGGAGGGGAGTGATAGGTGAATCATCATCCGCGGAGAAGTGATAGGTGAATCATCATCCGCAGAGGGGAGTGATAGGTGAATCATCATCCGCGGAGGGGAGTGATAGGTGAATCATCATCCGTAACTCACCTCGGCGCATGCACGCAGAGCGCCGTGGTAACTCACCTCGGCGCATGCACGCAGAGCGCCGTGGTAACTCACCTCGGCGCATGCACGCAGAGCGCCGTGGTAACTCACCTCGGCGCATGCACGCAGAGCGCCGTGGTAACTCACCTCGGCGCATGCACGCAGAGCGCCGTGGTAACTGTAATGCCCCTTCTTCATCTGCGCTTCATCCATTGCCTCAAACACGGCCATGGCATCGCCAGGCTGGCCACACTTCTGCAGCAGGGACACGAGCAGTCCCCCCTCCAGCCCGGTGAGGTGCTCCGCCTGGTGCATCCACCTGTGCTCCCCTCCCTCACCACATCTATCAGCGGCCCTGCTGTATATAGCCAAACCTGCCACCGATTGCCCTGCTATAGCCAAGCCTGCCACCGATTGCCCTGCTATAGCC